>PISW01007897.1:0-81825 GCA_004023785.1 Mungos mungo | reverse complement strand
ATGTTTGCATTCATAGGTCTAACAGGACAGGCCTGGCAGGGGACCATGGGGAGAGGAAGGGGGAAAGAGAGCCGGGATGAGTGAGGGACACGGATCAAGGGAGACTATTGAATACTGGAGACGAACCATGGACTGAGGGGGGAGGGGGAGGGAGGGAGGGGGGATGGTCATGGTGGGGGGCACTTGTGGGGAGAAGCACTCGGTGATATATGGAAACTAATTTGACAATAAACTATTAAAAAATGAATAAACATTTTAAAAAATTTTTAAAAAAGAAGCTTTTAAAGACAGAACAAACTGAAAGTTGTTGGAAGGTGGTAGGTGGGGAGATGGGTTGAATGGGTGATGGACATGTGATGAGCATTGGGTGTCATATGTAAGAGATGAATCACTGGGTCTACTCCTGAAGTCAAAACTACACTGTATGTTAACTAACTTGAATTAAAAAAAAAAAAAGTAAAATAAAATAAAAACTAAATAAAATAAAATGAAAATAACATTTTCTAAACTCAAATTAAGCATAAAGTAAGCATTTCAGTTTCTTGATATATGGGGAAAACTGATCAATGTAGTTTTGCTTTTCCTGCTTTGAAACTTTTAAATTATATCATGTGATAGAGATTATTGTTTTATTTCATATACATAATGTAATGTTTGAGATTTTACCCATGCTTTGGCACCAATATCAAGTTTATAATTTTCATTTTATACAGTATTCCATGGAATTAATTTTTGAATAAAATATAATTTTAATACATTTCTTGATTGAATACAGATGATTTTTCTGACCATGTCTCAAGGTTTGAGAGTCCATGAATCAGAAACATGTACTGGTAAAATCCAAAACTGATTTATTTGCAACAAGATACCTTGTAAAATAAAAGCTGCCTATTGATAAGCAGATAAGTGAATCAATAGCCCTTTTGTTATGGTTAGCTCCTTTGTAAGCCTTTTAAATTATACTTAATAAACTTTCCTAGTCTGTTTCTTCTCATAGTTAGATCAACAATCTGAAGCAAATTAGTTGATTAGTTGATTTAAGCAAAAGATGGTGTTTGCAATCCTTTCTATAGGCCTGTGAACAAAAACAGTGGTAGCTCCTCCATGCTGCTGATCAGGCCATTGAATGACAGGTTCTGGCTATGGTGGTTTCTCAGCAAGAAAGACCAGCCTGACAGACACTCCTGGGGCAAGAGTTTCTTACCAAATAATAGAAGCTCTGGCTTGGGTGTCAGATTTATAGTTCCTTGCCTTTTTAAAACATGTACACATTGTTTAATGTCCAAGGTGCACACTTGCCATAGTCCCAAAGGCCTCCTTGTCCACATACACCTCTCAGGAAGTTCCTGAGTACTTGGTGACAAGAGCCAGAGGAAAGGGCTGTGCTGTTGGAGCCCAGTAAGCAATAATAACCCTCAAACAATATTTTGCCTCTTGGGCCGCACATGTGGCTTCTGTTCATCCTATGATGTACTTTATTTTCTGGCTCTTTGTCTACTGTAGGGAGTGAACATAATCCTCTCCCAAAAGATTTGCTTAAGGCTGTAGGGAGTGAACATAAACCTCTCCCAAAGGATTTGCTTAAGGATAAGCATCCCACCCTTGAATAATTAATGAAGGGCGTTAAGGAATGTATATCTCCTCATAGAATTCTTCAGACTTATCATATGTTTAAAACCAGACTATTATTAGGGGATTCTTCTTTTTGCAATGACTTAAACCTGTTACTGATAAGAATGATGTAATCACCCAGGGTATATAAGACCCTGGCTATCTCAATAAACGTGCCCTTTTCTACCAGCCGCCATCCACGCTGTCTGTCTCGTCTGTCTTGTTCGTCTTGTCCGTCTTCTTTCTTAGAGATATTTTCGCCGACACCAACCCCCTACTCGGGACCTTTCGACTGTGGTGCATGGGCTGGTCCCCCGCATACAGAGTGGCGCCCAAACAGGGACATTGTTCCTGAACAAAGTGTAAAAATCTTGCCATCTCATCATGAGTCACCTTAATCCTTCTCTGATTAAGGAGGTGCAAAAGTACTTTTGTAAAAAGCTTTTTCTCTTTAGGAACTGTATTGCCCATCCCTTATTTCTTATTCCTTATTTCTTATAAAACAGCAACGCAAGGACAAACAAAGGGTAGGAGGCCCCCTCTAATGAAGAGACCAATATATTCACTCACACACACACACCAGAGGCTAGTACATTCTCTCCCACAAAGGTTTTACAAACAAGGTCGAGACATCAGAAAAACACTGAACTGGGCAATCTCTTTACTTCACTCCCTTTCCTTATTTTCTGTATAAGGAAAGCACTTATCCGGGCAATTTTTTCCCGTTCCCCACCCCCTGTTCTCTATCTAGTCATAGAGGGGTCTGCAGCACCCTGGGTGAGATCCTAACCAACCCGAAACCTGTGGAACTATTTCAGAGAATATTCCACATACCTTCCCTTATTTCAGAGAAAATTTCACATACCTTCCCTTATTTCAGAGAAAATTTCACATACCTTCCCTTATTTCAGAGAAAACTTCACTTACCTTCCCTTATTTCAGAGAAAACTTCACTTACCTTACCTTCGATTTGTCTTCTACTCGGGTCTCTGTTCTGGCGCCACTCTGTATGCGGGGGACCAGCCCACGTACCACAGTCGAAAGGTCCCGAGTAGGGGGTTGGTGTTGGCAAAAATATCTCTAAGAAAGAAGACGGACAAGATGAACAAGACAGACGAGACAGACAGCGTGGATGGCGGCTGGTAGAAAAGGGCACATTTATTGAGATAGCCAGGGTCTTATATACCCTGGGTGATTACATCATTCTTATCAGTAAGTAACAGGTTTAAATCATTGCAAAAAGAAGAATCCCCTTATAATAGTCTGGTTTTAAACATATGATAAGTCTGAAGAACTCTATGAGGAGATATACATTCCTTAACACCCTTCATTAATTATTCAAGGGTGGGATGCTTATCCTTAAGCAAATCCTTTGGGAGAGGTTTATGTTCACTCCCTACAGCCTTAAGCAAATCTTTTGGGAGAGGATTATGTTCACTCCCTACAGTAGACAAAGAGCCAGAAAATAAAGTACATCATAGGAGGAACAGAAGCCACATGTGCGGCCCAAGAGGCAAAATATTGTTTGAGGATTATTATTGCTTACTGGGCCCCAACACTGTGCAAGGAGGGGCTGGTGAGGGGCTGGCTCAGCATGGCTACCCACCACTTCTCTCCTCTACCTTTTCAGGTCAGGGTCTGTCTACTGTTTTCAGGAACCCAAGAAAACAAGGCCATGGGAAAGGAACCTGTTCTACAGCTTCACTGAAAAAGAAGTACATGATACAACTTGGCCTGAGGCCTTTCAAAACCTGGAGATTTAGTTCTCTGATCTTATTTCTTATTGGACAAGAAATGCCCTTTTGACAAAAGTTCCCAGATTATTCATATGCTGCTAGCTGTTGGGGGCAGAAGTGTTGGTACAGATGGGCTATGGAAGAATACCAGATCTGCAACAAGTCTTTTACCACCTCTGCAGGCCACTGAAATATATTTTCTAGGAAGAGTTCTCCTCTCTCTTTTTGTGTCTCTGTGGCATAGGATGCTTCCAACTTTCATAATTCATATGGATGCCTTATAGAAAATTGAATTTGGGCCTGTTCGTCTGATTAGTAGAGTTTCCATTCACACTCACAGCTTCCTAAACTCCTACTCCTTCACATTGTTTACAAAAGGCAAGACCCAGAAGAGAAGGGGGAAGCACAGGTACTGTCTTCAGAACAGCAGCATCATGAATGCTGGGCTCTTTAGGATTATAATGGGCAGCCTATAGCCAACTAGTGAATCTAGATAGTTTCAGTAGGGAACAGGCAGAGGCATCCCAGATGGGGATCATTTGGGCTCAAGGAAATTCATCTTAGTCTGTTTTAAAGAATATGGATGGTGAAAGAGGATAGTGAGGCAAGGCTTCGAGACCCAGCATGTAGGGCAACCCCTCATCACATCAGTTAGGGGTGGGAGGAAGAAACCTTTTTTTTTTTTTTTTTTTTGGTATTTTTAGGGAGTTTTGCTTAACAGCAGAAAAGGCTGCCAGTATTTCTGCAGAGGCAACGTAGACTCCAGGAACCAAACCTACACCCTGGAATTAGGAGCAGAGAAGATTCCTGTCCAAGTTCAAAGAATTGCTGAGTGGCCTTGGGCAAACTGCTTCCCTCTTCCTTGCCTCCTTGCTCCTTGCTGGGTTTGAAGTTGCAAACCCAGGACTGGCTGTCTTGGAGGACTGTAAAGATGCCCACACCCTGCACCTTCCCCTTCCCATCCAAAGAGACAGATTCCTGGGGTGAGTTTGGGACTGCTTCTCTCTGTTTGGCTCTGTGAGGTACTGCCACCAGCTCTTAGGAGGTGAGGGAAGGGCATCCATGCCTCTTCTCCCAGCTCCTGACAACCACCATTCTACAGGCTGTCTTTATGAGTTTGAATGTTCCACATACCTCATATAAGTGTAATCAAAATATGTATCCTTTTGTAACTGGCTTATTTCACTTAGCACAAAATCTTTGAGGTTCAACCATGTTGTGGCATGTGCCAGAATTTCTTTCCTCTGTAAAGCTGAATAATATTCCATTATATATATAACCATGTTTTGCTTATCCATTCATCTATCAATGGACATTTGGGTTGTTTCCACCGTCTAGTTATTGTGAATAATTCTGCTATGAACATGGGCATGGAAATGTCTGTTTGAGTCCTTCCTTTCAATTTTTTTTGTATATACCCAGAAATGGAGTTGTTGAATGCTGTGGTAATTCAATGGTTTTTTTTTGTTTTGTTTTGTTTTTTTTTTTTTAGAAACCATACTGTTTCCCACAGCAGATGCACCATTTTAAATTTCTTTTTTTTTTTAAATTTTTTTAATGTTTATTTATTTTTGAGAGAGAGAGACACAGAGTGTGAAAGGGGGAGGGTCAGAGAGAGATAGAGACACAGAATCAGAAGCAGGCTCCAGGCTCTGTGCTGATAGCACAGAGCCTGATGTGGGGCTCAAACCCACGAACCATGAGATAATGACCTGAGCTGAAGTTGGCCGCTTAACCGGCTGAGCCACCCAGGCACCCCAAGACTTTCTCTATCCATTTTACATTTCTACCAGCAGTGCCGTGAGGTTTGAATTTCTCCACATCTGGATGCCAAAACTTGCTGTTTTCTGCTTCCTGTTTTGTTTTTGCTTTTAGAATAGCCATCCTAATGGGCATGAAATGGTATTGTATTGTGGGTTTGATGTGAATTTGCCTAATGATTAAAGACGTTGACCATCTTTTCAAGTGCTTCTTGACCAGCTTTATAACTTCTTTACGGAAAAATCTACTCAAGTCCTCTGTCCATTTTAAAACCATGTTTGGCTTTGTTATTGAGATGTAAGAGTTGTCTTATTCAGGATATTAATCCTTTAACAGATATACGATTTGAAAATATTTCCTCCCATTTGGTGTGTTGCCTTTTCACCATGTTAATAATGTTTCTAGTTGAACATTTGATATCATACTCAATAAATCACTGCCAAATTATATATCAGATAGTTTTTCCCGCGTGTTTTTTTCTGAGGGTTTTGTAGTTTTAGTGTTCACATTTAGGTCTTTGATACATTTTGGTCTAATTTTTTATGAGGAAAAAACCTTCTTTTTCACCTCGGCTGATGACCTCCCCTTAGATTTAATCTCTGGCCCATTGCATGACTTTGGGGCACTGTAGCTCTGTCCCACAGACAAGCCATATCCAGTTCCCTTCCAATGAAGTCTGGGTTTCTGCCCTCATGTTTGTTATGAGCAAGTTGTACTTTATTTGTTCACCTGTTTAGTTGAGATGCAAGAACACAGGAGTTAACATGGAGGGCCAATTGGCTGTGAAGGAGGGGTGCCAAGGAGAAATGCTTTTCTTTTTTTTCTCCCTGGTGGGCAGTTCTGAGCCTCATTCATAGGCTTTCCAGAAGTCATTTTGGGATGGCACTTAGTTGTCCATATGGGTGTCCACAGATAGTGGATTTCCTTCTTTCCTGTCTCTCATTTATTGTCCTGCAGCTCTGCCCTCTGAGGTTTGATTCCCAAATGAACTACCCCACAGCAGGCTTTCCCTCAGGAGATCCTCAGTGAAGACAGAAACTGCCCCCTTTTCCTCTCCTCCCCTCTCTCTTCCTGATCTCCCCCACACAGATACACCTGCCTATGCTCTCTCTCACACACACACGCACAGCCCTAAGCTTCTGCACACACACTTGTGCCTACACACCATACACCTGTGTTCTCACACAAATGCACTTGTGTTCATACCCACCCACACATATCTGTACTCACACACACATGCACTTGTGTTCACACAAACCTGTGTTCACACACATACACCTGTTCTTGAACTTACACACACAAACCCATACAGCTGTGCTCTAAAGTGCATATATACAACCTTACCCTTGCTACCTTAACTAATACAGTGAGTTTAAGTCATCTCCAAACCCAACTCAATTTGACCTTCAAATCTGAGGTTCACTTTTTACTGCTCCCTTCATTATGCCCCATACTTGTTTCTTGTGTGAGGAAGGAATTCAGGGTCTAATACTGTTTTCATGCTTTTGCTATATGCCAGATATTGCTGTAGGTGTTTCTGCAAGTGCTTTTTTATTTATTTTTCATTGTAACTTATGGCAAAGTATTTCTAGCCATATTACATGTTGGGCATATGGCGTTTAGAGATCAACACTTCTGGTTAAAGGTTGCTCCTGCTGCTTGGCCTTAGAGAAGGGCCCGAGGGAGGAGGGGCTTTTGTTCTACAGGAGGCCTGCTGTAGAGCTGGGGTTCAAGTTAGACCCCACAGTGCTTGCGTGGGAGGAATTGCCAATAAACAGGAACTCTGATTTCTCTGATAGACCATCCACATCCAATTTCTCTCAATTCCAGTAGGACTTATTTGGGAAATCTGGCTTGCTGTGTCACTTTTCTATGTCCACAGAAATAGATGTGGAGCAGAACATTGTGTTGTTCAGGAGAATGGTGGCAATGATTCACACACAGAGGGGCTGTTGCTTGTGGTAAGAGCAGAAATATCACAACAATGGGCATTCCAGAGCTAGCAACTTTGCAGGGGAGGTCATTGTTCTCTCCTTTGTTTCCCAGAGGGTGATGGGCTCAATTTCAGGTATTTCACATTAACAGCAGATGTTACTACAAAGGGCCACAAAATAAGAATCTTACCCAGGAAGGAGCCAAATTCTTAAGGAACACTTAGGCACAAAAGCCCAGTAACCTATTCAATCTAATTCAGATACTAGTAACCTGTGTTGCCACAGTGATATAACACCAAACCACCGTGGAACTCAATAGCTGAAAACAGCAATGCAGTGGCTGGTCTGGGCTGGTCTGTCTGGGCCACTGGGTGAACTGGGCTGGGCCCCTCACCTATGAAGAGGCCCATCTGGTAGAGTGGAGCTGGCAGGCTCATTTGTGTCTCTTCCTCCAGGACCCTAGGCCTGGCTTGTTTTCAGAGCTATCAGGAGTCTAGGGGCAGTTATGCAATGACACAGCATTGCTTCTGTCACATGCTATTAGCAAAAGAGAACTGAATGCCCAGGCTGGAGTGATGGGAATGGAATGGGCTGCAGGGGGAACGGATTCATGGAGGGATGGAGAACTGCAGCCATTACCATTATCTACCAGGTAGATTATCAGGAGGGTTTATAGAGGGATTCCAGGAAATTCCAGTCGGTCTTGTAGGAACTGGAAACACATCATTATTCTCATCCGTTTCTGCCTTTCTGCCTTTCCTAAGGGTCCACGCAGTCTCACAATTTTGTGTGCTCTTGATGTTTGCTATGTTTGTATCTCTCTTTTCTCTCTTCTTCTGTTAGAGCCAACATTTCTACCTCCCTGATGGAAACAGAGATAGACAGGTGCTCCCCCATTTCAGTTTGCCCTGTGCCAGCTCTAAGTAGACATGACTATGCAGCCTCAGTGAATCTGACTGCCTCAGTCTCCCTCCATTATATATATATATATATAAAATATACTTGAAAAATTATATAAAGTATATACATACATATATTTAATATAATAAATTGGCTCACAGGACTGTGGAGGCTGAGAAGACTCACGATCTAGAGAACAGGTAGAACTCATGGTGTAAGGTCCAGTCTGAGTCTCAAGGCCTGAAAACCTGGGAAGACAGTGGTGTAAATCCCAATCCAAGGGCAGAAGAATGTCCCAGTTCAGTACTCAGGTAGAGAGAGTGTGAATTATCCCTTACTCTCTTTTTGTTCTATCCAGGGCCTCAACGGATGGGATGAGGACTACCCATGTTGCAGAAAGTTGTTTGTTTTACTCAGGCTATTAACTCAAATTTCAATTTCACCCCGAAACATCCTAGCAGGGGCACCTACATAGTTTTCTGTTAAGATCCAAATTCAGCTGAGTTCATGATCTCGCAGTTCTTGGGTTTGGGCCCTGCATCAGGCTCTGTGCTGACAACTTGGAACCTGAAATCTGCTCCAGATTCTGTGTCTCCCTCTATCTCTGCCCCCCCTCCCCCCAGACTCTGTCTCTCTCTATCTCAAAAATAAACATTTAACAATTTTAAATGCATACATACATACATACATACATAAAACATCCTAGCAGACACACACAGAAAAAATGGTTAACCAAATATATAAGCATTCTATGACCCAGTCAAGCTGATACATAAAAGTAATCATTATTCTAAATGTTTTACACAAAATAAAATAGTATGTCATAAGTTCTGCATGGGCTGAGTGTGGATAGAAATCTGTAGGATTAAGTAGTCAGGAAACCATATCAAACACTTAGAAGCAAACTTGCACATATATGTTTTGCCCAGTGCTTATAACCATCATCATGCAACTGGAAGCAATACCAGGCTATTCCTGTACCTTTGATATTTTTCTCAAGCTGTGAAAGGTACTGTCCCAAAAATACCACTTTGAGTTTCAGTTTTTAAGGTTAAATCCCCAGAGGATTTAAAATTGTCCACATTTAAGTGTTAGATTTCCAGGTGGTAAATGGATGTTTTTTTGTATCCAGCATCTGTCAGAACCTGCAAAGTCAGGTCAGTCTCATGGAGAGAAGGTTGGGGTGGGGTGCTGCTGGACAAAGTCACGAGTGATCAAGGCCTAAAAATTCTGTATTGACTACAGCGATGGGCCTCAACTTATCTACCAGTCAAGTTGCTGATGTCTCTGAAAAGTGCATAGTCATAAAGATGTGTGTGAGTGAGCCTTCAGATTTGACTTTCTGGAATATTCAGCTTTTATATCATTGGGTTCCAGGTCTTCCTTTAATGTCGAGCCACTCCATAGCCAACAAAGTCCTGCTTACATATTTGCCTTGCAGCCAAGCATGCACTAGAAGTCTGAGAGATAGACTGCCCCTCTCCTCTTGGCTTGTTAAAATCCTGCCCACACCTCAAGGCCTTACCAGAAAAGCATCAAGATCTTCACTGGGACTTTGTTGCCATTTGTGCAGAGGCCTTGACTCAAGTCATACTTGAACCTTCACTCCTCAACTATGGGTTTCTTGAGGGCCATGCTGCTCCTAGAGCTTGCAACATGGCTTCAATGGCATAAACCCCAGGAAATGCTGCCAGAACTGTTCCCTGTTGAGAGAAGATGCTACAATTAAAGATCTAATGGGAAGAAGCAATTATTTCATTCTGCTTTGGCCATTGCATTCTTCTTTTAATCAAGTATCTCTCTCCTCACCCCATTGTATTTTCTTGGCTTTTTCACTCTGAGACTTCAGGAAGATGGTCTGATTGTCTCTGACTTACAGTTCACTAGAAATGCACTCTACTCATTTAAATGCAAGGAAGTCATGGTTGAGATGGCATCCTCTTGCCTTACTGCAGTGTTAGAATCTCAGCCAGACCTGGGCTGGGCTCCTGAGGACTTAGAAGAGCAATTTCACTGAAACTTGAAGGCCAATATGTTCTGATTTAACTAAACCCTTGATCTTATGGCTGTCAACAAGCTTTCACAGCCATGTAAAATCCAGTCTTTGCTGATCTAATGGTATTGTCTTTATTGTGATTTATTTTCATTAGAACAGGAGCCTAGCAGAAACTTCAAGGCTCCTTTAGACTGTGAGTTCACCCAGATGATTAAAAAAAAAAAAAAAAAAAAGGACAGCAAAGGCACCAAGAGTTTCTCTGCCAACATGTTCAGAGGGTGAGTGTGTGGGGGTGAGATCAAGCCAAAACAGCAGACTCCATGATCCCAGGACAGAGAGAGAAGGACTCTTAATAGGATTATTCGGGGGAGGGTGGCATAGGGACTCCCCTAAGTATTTAGGATTTTTCCACAGCTGTATCACTACAGCTGAGAAAATAACCAAATGTCTTGGGCTGTTCTAAGAGAAAACTTCTAAAATCAAAGGTTCACTGAAATCCATTTTAGCTGTGCATGAGACCATTTCTGGTTTCAGAAGTGGTTGTTGATGTTATACTAGCAGATCTGTGATTTGCCACTTGTCTGTCTTGTGGTTTTAATTCTAGACATACCAAACAAAAAGAAGGACTGGCTTGTATTTAAATAATTTGAGATTCAGAAGACACTTGTCTTCCCTCTATCTTGATGTCTAAAATTGGCAAACGAGCAGTCTTTGCTAAGTCCCCTAGTAAAGCTGTGGGTTTTAAAATTAAAATTAGTCACATTATGCAAGCCAAAAAAATGCACTGGGAACAAATATTGATTTTCTTCATCTTATTTAGCACTGCATATTTGCAGGGTGTTTTACAGCCACCATTAACTAATAGCTGGGGCCTCAGTATGAGTATAGCCGCAACAAACCCCATTAGTCAGAGAAAGTACAGACAGAGCCTGCATATCAACTACCCACTCCTGCAGAACTGTCATTTCCCATATGCCTGAGGGACTTATTAACACGCCCTCCTCTGAGGGCTGATCTCTGCTGTCAAGGTTTGCATTTATAAAGAAGGGATGCCACAGAAAAAGGCTTTTTAGCAACTCATTGTCAGTGAGAAGGACCTCTCTATTAAGGACTGGAATGGAGCTTGTTATTAATAACAAATGGCGCTCATAGATCAAATTTGCTCATATTATAGGGGTGCCTTTACCCCCCCTTCTGTTTACAGATTGTATCATCAAGAGTGACCTCCAGTGAGAACTCCCAGCATTTTTCAGGCTGCATATTTTGCAGGGTGCATAGGTGGTGTTACCCAGATGACCTGGCTGGAATTCGATCTATGCTCATTCTAGAATTCCTACAATCTAGTCATGTCTGCAGGAAAAGGGCTGTCGATTTAGGGACTTGAGGTTTTAGGGGAAATATGAGGTGCCCATGTTACAGAACATGCACAGAGCTGAGGAAGGGTGTGATGATGGCACCCTGTTGCTCTAGGAACATGCTACATGTATCAAAGGTCAGCACAGTGCTACCATGCACAAGGAGGTCACAGTTTTTAGTCCCATCCTGATTTATAGTAGCCCTCTCCATTCTAGGAGAGCACAAAATAACTGTCAAAAGAACACAACAAAAATGCAAGGAACGAAGGGCAAGCAATGCAGGAGTACATCAGAGAGCTCTCAACTGGCTGTGACAATAATAGGAGGTCAAAACACAGTTTTAGGAGCAAGAACACATAGCTCTAGCATCTGCTAAGGGGCCAAGAAGTCCATTCCCAGAAGGATGCTGAACACTGTGGAACTGAAGCAGTCTAGTGTGGGGAGTGGTCCAGGATGAGGGACAAGGAAGAAAATGGCTATAGGATGTGGGGGCCCTTTGTGATGTGAATCTGCTACAGAGAGTGTGATAGCAGGCACTAGAGAAGTGAGCAGTGCTCTGAGCCAGGTCAACATATTGGACCCCCAAAGTACAGTGGTCAGCCTTGGAGGCAGCAGCCCTGGTGACTCAGGCCTGATGCTTGGAGAAAGCAGATTCACATATCCCAGGAGGTGGCATGCTGTGGGCTTATTTTTAACAGAGCTGTCTGACTTCTTAATAAAGGTAATTTTCACAAATTGGATGATCCTCTTGAGCAACTGCAGAAGCTGGTAAATTTCTCTTAGAATTTTCATTAAAAGCAAGTGCAGGCAGACCTCCGGGAAGGAGAACATGACTGTGCCTGCACAATGCCTGGGGACTCTGTGACCACCACGCCTATACTTCCATAAGCTGTCTTGTCACAGGGGATGAGAAACTGAGGATAAAACATTCCTTTTCAGTTGTCTCTGTGGTTTGATGTGTAGCCTTGCCCCGTTGGTTTGTTTGAGTCAGTGGGTTTTGTATCTCAAGTTTGTGCTGTGTCACACTGAGGCAGCCTCCCTACAGTGCCTCTTCATCCAGCCTGCCTTCCCACTCTTCAACTGAGCCTTGATGTAAACTCATCTAATTCTCCTAGGTTCCTTTTATAAATCTTGTATTCAAGTAGAAGTCATATTGTTCCTATGAGACTTTTCTGAGCCATAAACTGTGAAGGACACAGTATACTAACTTTTGCGGGTGGCTGCTGGTCTGGCCTCTGGACAGGCCATCCCAATTCTCTGCTACCTTTAGGTGGTGCAGAGAGCCACAAAGAGTATGCTGTGTCTTAAGAATAATATAAGAGGAAAAAGCTAAACTGGGTTGCCACTAATCAAGATCTGATGGTGGTACTTACCAAATTTCCAGAATGGATTATACAGCTTTGATGACCGAAAATTAGGAATTATTGTAACCAAGGATTGTTTGTATTTTCATTACTTCCACAGGCCACTAGAACAAAGTCAATCTCCATTATTCCTTTTGGTCCTTAATACATATGCTATCATTTTGGCTCAGAGTCTGTTACAGAATGTAAGTAGCGTCTACCAGGTATAACTACAGAGGAATGATTCCAGAAGTGACATACTTTTCAGGCAAGGCAGTGCTATGGTTGTGCTGGGCAGGCTGAGAGCGTGTTAGGAGTACCCTCACATTAGCAGGACCCCTCAGCATGCAGGGTTGGAGTCTCTAGCTTGTCTGTCTTTGGCCAGATCTTCTTTGCCAATGGGAACAGAAGGGTGCACAAAGCTGAGTCAGATGTGTTCTCAAGGTGAAAAGGTACAAAGAAGAACATTAGCTCTGTTGGCTCCATGCTCCAGCCCTAATGCTAGGCCAGCAGAATCACTTCTCTCTGAGACTCGACAGGTTTAAGAAAAAATCAAACTGTGTAGTTAGCTGACCTGTTCCTCTGTGTAAACTTATTGCTATTTGAAATTTTACCTGAATATGCTGCTAGGGCAAAATATGATCAAATGCTCAAAGCCTAGGATCCAGCACTCTCTATTGTCTTTGGTGCTCCTCTTTTAGTGAAACTTGGTCCCAGGACTAGAAACCCAGTGATATCCGTTAGCAGAGATTCTGAGCCCAGTTCTCTTCCACGGGAAGCCAACTGGTAAAAACTTCCTGTCTAGTTCCTACAGCAAGGGTCTGAGCAGGAACACTGGACCTTGTTCAATGTCTTATTTCTAAAATTCCTGATTTTGTATGCCATTGGATGATCAGTGAACCCTCTGAGTTACTTGCCACAGAAGAAGAAACTGAAGTAAAGGTAATGTCATAATAAAACTTATTATTTGTTATTAATAATAAATACATATTTGATCAATAAAATTTATTATTCTATTTTATTTAACAGGAGGGAAAGACTCACTAGGCCTTATAGTGGCAAAGTTTGGTTATGGACAGGTTGAAAAAGCTTTCTGGATTTTCCCATAAGATTTCTGCTTCTGCTTCTGAATGTATAAAATCTTTAGAAATCCATTACCTGTGGTTTTACTGAATCCGCAGAAATCAACCACCAACTCACATAATGACATTTTCTGGGTGCTTGGGTAACTAGGTTCCCTGAAATAGAAACACAGTTCTTTGTGAGCCAGCTTCTACTTTAAATCAATCCCACAGCAGTGAGTTTTGCAATGTTTATAAATTAGGGCATCCATGGTCTACAAGTCAGCAGAAAGATGGCCCACCATGCTCTGAGGGGTGCCATGTTTCAAATGTGCTCTGACATATTCTTGAGAAACAGATAATCTTACCCCAGGGGCATTTGATTGCTCACAAAGGTGACGTAGAATATATATAATTTCTCTACAGAAAGCTTCCTAACATCTCCTAGGACAGCAGTCTTCAGGAGCAGAATCCAAGTTGGGAGGCCTGGCCCATGCCACTCAAGGCTTCTTGCCTAATCAGATCCTTGAAGAGGATACTGAAGAGCGGGAGAATTGTCAGCCTGAATGCAGTAATCTTCTCTTCTAACTATCCTTTCCTTGTCAAAAGTCCACAGTGCTCCCATTTGTGTCCTGCTCTGGAAGAGGAGGAAGGCTAGAAAGGGGATAGCATGTTCCCTATCTTTGTGACTGGCTGGAAATATTCTATTGACATTTTTTCCTTTTCTATACCCTCAAAAACAAACATGAGTTCCATATATCAACTTCTGTCTGCTACAGTCTCTCTAGCCAAACTGACCACCACCACTGAACAAAAACAACAGCCCCAAAAATTTGATCAACAGCACACAGACATCCCAATACCTTGATTTGATCTAATATCCAGAGAGACTATTGTCATTCGCTTCACACACTAGGTAACAATGTGAAATGTGGTGATATAAGTAAAGACATGTTTATAGTTTATGGGGCGTATGAGTGGGTGCTCTTTTTCAAGACCCCAGAGACAATATTTATTAATTTTTATTTATAGTTTATTATCAAGTAAGTTTCCTTATAACACCTGGTGCTCTTACCCACAAGTGCCCTTTTCCATGACCATCCCCCCTATCCCTTTCCCCCTCCCCATTCAACTCTCAGTTTGTTTTCAGTATTCAAGGGTCTCTCATGATTTGCCTCCCTCCTTCTCCCTAACTCTTTTTCACCCTCCCCCTCCCCATGGTCCTCTGTTGGATTTGTCCTATAAGACCTATGAATGAAAACATGTGGTATTTGTCCTCCAACTGACTTATTTCGCTTAGCATGAAAACATCGAGGTCTGTCTGCTTTGTTACAAATGAACAGATTTCATTCTTTCTCATTGCCATGTAGTATGCCATTGTATATATATACCACATCTTCTTGATCCATTCATCAGTTGGTGGACATTTAGGCTCATTCCATCATTTGGCTATTGTTAAAAGTGCCACTATGAATATTGGGATACATGTGCCTCTATGCATCAGCACTTCTGTATCCCTAGGGTAAATCCCCATCAGTGCTACCGCTGGGTCATAGGGGAGTTCTATTGATAATTTTTTGAGGAAACTGCACACTGATTTCCAGAGTGGCTGTGCCAGTTTACATTCTGACCAACAGTGTAGGAGGATACCTGCTTCTCCACACCCTCCCCAGCATCTATAGTCTCTTGATTTGTTCATTTTAGCCACTCTGACCAGCACGAGGTAATATCTCAGTGTGGTTTTGATTTGTATTTCCCTGATGACAAGTGACACAGGTCACTGTTTCATGTGTCTGTTGGCCACCTGGATGTCCTCTTTAGAGAAGTGTCTATTCATGTCTTCTGCCCATTTCTTCACTGGATTATTGGTTTTTTTGGATGTGGAGTTGGGTGAGTTTCTTGTAGATTTTGGATACTAGCCCTTTAACTGATATGTCATTTGCAACTATCTTTTCCCATTCCGACAGTTGCCTATTACTTTTCTTGATTGCAGAATTGTTTTTATCTTGATGGGGTCCTAATAGTTCATTTTTGTTCCTGATTCCCTTGCCTTTGGGGATGTGTGGAGTAGGAAATTGCTGTGGCGGTGGTTAAGGAGGTTGTTTCCTGCTTTCTCCCTCAAGGGTTTTGATGGATTCCTGTCTCACATTCAGGTCCTTATTCCATTTTGAGTTTATTTTTGTGTATGGTGTAAGAACGTGGTCTGGTTTCATTCTTCTTCATGTTGCTTTCCAGTTCTCTCAGCACCACCTGCTAAAAAGGCTGTCTGTTTTCCATCGGGTACTCTTTCCTGCTTTGTCAAAAATTAATTGGCTGTACATTTGTGGGCCCAGTTCTGGGTTCTCTATTCTATTCTATTGGTCTATGTGTCTGTTTTTGTGCTAATACCATACTCTCTTGATGGTGACAGCTTTGTAGTAGAGGCTAAAGTCTGGGATTGTGATGCCTCCCATTTTGGTTTTCCTCTTCAATATTACTTTGCAATTTGAGGTCTTTTGTGGTTCCATACAAATTTTAGGATAGTTTTTACTAGCTTTGAGAAGAATGCTGGTGTAGTTTTAGTGGGGATTGCATTGAATGTGTAGATTGCTTTGGGTAATAATGACATTGTCACAATGTTTATTCATCCGATCCATGAGCATGGAATGTTTCTTCATTTCTTTGTGTCTTCTTTAATTTCTTTCATAAGTTTTCTATAGTTTTCATTGTATAGATCCTTTATAGCTTTGGCTAGGTTTATTCCCAGGTATTTTATGGTTTTTGTGCAATTGTGAATGGGATCAGCCTCTTGATTTCTCTTTCTGTTGCTCATTTTTGGTGTATAAAAATGCAACTGATTTCTGTAAATTGATTTTGTACCCTGTGACTTTGCTGAATTTATGGATCAATTCTAGAAGGCATCTTGTGATTTAGATTGGGCTTATCATGTAGAGTATTATGTCATCTGTGAAAAGTGAAAATTTGACATCCTCTTTGCCAATTCTGATCCCTTTTATTTCCTTTTGTTGTCTGATTGCTGATGCTAGGACTTCCAGCACTATATTAAACAACAGTGGTGAGAGTGGACATCCTTGTCATGTTCCTGATCTCAGAAGGAAAGCTCTCAGTTTTTCTCCATTGAGGACGATATTAGCTGTGGGCTTTTCATAAATGGCTTTAAAGTGTTTATGTAAGTTCCTTCTATTCTGGCTTTCTCGAGGGTTTTTAATAACAAAAAGATGCTGTATTTTATCAAGTGCTTTTTCTGCATCTATCAACAGAATCATATGGCTTTTATCTTTTCTTTCGATAATGCGATGTATCACACTGATGGATTTGCAAATATTGAACCAGCCCTATACCCCAGGAATGAATCCCACTTGATCATGGTGGATAATTCTTTTTATATGCTGTTGAATTCCATTTGCTAGTATCTTGTTGAGTATTTTTGCATCTGTATTCATTAAGGATATTGGCCTGTAGTTCTCTTTTTTTTGTTGGGTCTCTGTCTGGTTTGGAATCAAAGTGATGCTGGCTCCATAGAATGAGTCCAGAAATTTTCCATTTCTATTTTTTAAAATAGTTTATTACCAAGTTGGTTTCCATATAACACCCAGTGCTGTTCCCCACAAGTGCCCCTCTCCATGGCCACCACCCACTTTTCCCTTCCTCCCTCCCTCTTCAGCCCTCAGTTTGTTCTCAGCATTCAAAAGTCTCTCATGATTTGCCTCAATCCCTCTCCCCAACTCTTTACCCCCTTTCCCCTTCCCATGGTCCCCTGTTAGGTTTCTTCTGTTCGACTTATGAGCGAAAACATATGGTATTAAATTTCTATTTTTTGAAATAGCTTGAGAAGGATGGGTATTAACTCTGCTTTAAATGTCTGATACAACTCCCCTGGAAGCCATCTGGCCCTAGGCTCTTATTTATTGGAAGATATTTGATAACTGACTCGATTTCTTCACTGATTATGTGTCTGTTCAGATTTTCTATCTCTTTCCATTTGAATTTGGGAGTGCATGTGTGTTTAGGAATTTGTCCATTTCTTCTAGGTTGTCCAGTTTGTTGGCATATAATTTTTCTTAGTAATCTCTGATCACTGCTTGTATTTCTGAGGGATTGGTTGTAATAGATCTATTTTCATTTATGATTGTGACTATTTGGGTGTTCTCTCTTTTCTTTCTTAGAAGCCTGGCTAGAGGTTGATTAATTTTGTTTATTTTTTCAAAAAACTAACTCTAGGTTTCATTGCTCTGTTCACCTCTTTCTTTCTTTCTTTCTTTCTTTCTTTCTTTCTTTCTTTCTTTCTTTCTTTCCTTCTTTCTTTCTTTCTTCTTCTTCTTCTTCTTCTTCTTCTTCTTCTTCTTCTTCTTCTTCTTCTTCTTCTTCTTCTTCTTCTTCCTCTTCCTCTTCTTCTTCTGGAGCTTTTATTGTTTCTTTCTGCCCTGATCTTTACTACTTTTTTTCTTCTGTTGGGGTTGGGGTGCTCTTGCTGCTTCCCTTTTGGTTCCTTTAGTGTCAGGTCCTGCCCCGGCCAGCTCCGGCTCACGGGGCGGTGAAACCTTGCGGGTTCTTGATCCTGAGGGAGGGAGAGAAAGGGCAGGAAAGGGGAACACAGAGAGTAAAGACACAACACATGGTTTCTGATCAAGCCCCTCTCTTTATTAAGAAAATAATTCCTCTTATATAGGGTTTGGGGCGAGGAACTGACCCAGATTGGTTGCCAGGTAACAGAGTCAAATGATTAAAACCGAAACTGAAACTCTGAACACAGCATCAAAAAGAAGCGCCCAGACTTGCCTCTGCAATGCTGGGGAGGGGAAGCTTAGTGCTGAATAATCCAAAATGCGGTTTGATCTTTTGATCACCTTGGCTATTTTCGTCTGGCTCAGTAGGACAGTCTCTGAAATCCTGGACCAGGAAATGCACTCTCCTAGCTTCCAGACGTAAATCTTGTTTTTCTGGTTGCTCCCTGGAGAGCAATATATCCTTGCCTGAGGCAGCCAAAACTCGGTGGCTCCCAACACTTTAGGTGCTCTGTTAGATTTTGAATTTTGCTTTTTCTAGTTTGTTGAAATAGGCCTGGATTGCAATATACTTTTTTTTTTAGGGCTACCTTTTCTGTGTCCCAGAGAGTTTGGATTGTTGTATTTTCATTTTCATTTGTTTCCATGTATTTTTTAAATTTCTCCTCTAATTGCCTGATTGGACCAATCATTCTTTATTAGAGGGGGTATTAGCCTCCACATTTTTGGAGTTTTTCCAGACTTTTTCCTGGGATTGATTTCAAGTTTCATGGTATTGTGATCTGAAAGTGTGCATGGTATGATCTCAATTTGTTTATATTTATAAAGGACTGTTTTATGCCCTAGTACGTGATGTATGTTGGAGAATGTGCCATGTGCACTCAAGAAGAAGGTGAATTCCTTAGCTTCAGGATGCGGAGTTTTAAATATATCCATCAATTTCATCTGTTCCAATGTGTTATTCAGGTCCATGTATCTTTAGTGATCTTCTGTCTGGTAGATCTATACATTGCTGTAGTGGAGTATTAAAATCCCTTGCAATTAGCACATTCTTATCAATAAGATTGTTTCTGTTTGTGATTAATTGTTTTACGTATTGAGGTGACCCCTAATTTGGCACATAGATGTTCATAATTGCTAGCTTTTCCTGATGGAGAAAACCTATAATTATTATAAAGTGTTTTCTTCACCTTTTGTTACTGCCTTTACTTTAATGTCCAGTTTGTCTGACATAAGTATGACTAATCCAGCTTTCTTTTGACTACCAGTCGCATGATAGATATTTCTCCATCAACTTATTTTCAATCTGAAGGTATCTTCAAATCTAAAATGAGTCTCTTGTAGATACAGATAGTTGGATTTTTTAAAATCCATTCTGCTACCCTGTGTCATTTGATTGGTGTATTCAGTCCATTTACATTCTGTGTTATTGAAAAATGTGGGTTTAGATTCATGTGTTTTCTGTAGGTTTCATGTTTGTAGTGGTGTCTCTTGTACCTTGTATTCCTTGCAACATTTTTCTCATAGACTCCCTCTTAGGATTTCTTGTAGGGCTGGTTTGGTGGTGATTAATTCTCTCAATTTTTGTTCATTTGGGAAAACCTTTATTCTCCTTTTATTTTGAATGACAGTCTCGCTGGATAAAGGATTCTTGGCTGCATAATTTTTCGGTTTATCACTTTGAAGATTTCCTGCCATTCTTTTCTGGCCTGCCAAGTTTTGTTACATAGGTCTGCAATCACTCTCATAGGTCTCCCTTTGTATGTTTGGGCCCTTTTATCCTTAGGTGCTTTCAGAATTCTCTCTTTATCCTTATATTTTGCCAGTTTCACCATGATATGTCGTGTCGAAGGTTGATTCAAGTTATATCTGAGGGGAGTTCTCTGTGCCTCTTGGATTTTATTGTCTATTTCCTTCCTCAGGTTGAGGAAATTCTTGGCTATAATTTGGTCAAGCATCACTTCAGGACCCTTTTTGCTTCCTTCTCAGGAATTTCTATGATATAAATATTGTTTCATTTGATTGTATCACTCAGGTCTTGAATTCTTCTTTCACACTCCTTATCAATTTCTCTCTCTTTTTCCTGGCTTCCTCTTTTGCTATAAATGTGCCTTCTAATTCACCTATTCTTTTTTCTGCCTCTTCAATCCGTACAGTGTCCACCTCAATTTTATTATGCACTTCATTTATAGCTTTTTTAAACTAGTCACAGTTATTTTGAAGGTCCCTAGTCCTTATATCAATAGCTTCTCTGGTGCTTTTTTCAAGCCAAGCAGTTAATTTTATGACAATTGTTCTAAATTCTTGTTCAGTTATGTTGCTTATATCTGTTTTCAGCAGTTTTGTGGCTGTGACTTCTTCCTTGAATTTCTTCAGAGAAGAGTTCTTTTGTTTTGTCACTTTAGCTAGCTTTGTGTCTCTTGTCAGTTTTAAAAGTTCATTATGCACTGTGCACCTGTTAGTATTGCTCTATTTAGGTAGGCTTATTGCCCATCCAAGTCCTGTCTTTTCAAAAAGTGTTCTTTTAATGGTGTCTCTCAGTTTCTTTTGGTCTGCATTTGGTTATTATATTTCCCTATTCAGTGATATTTGGGACTCTCCATCATGTGTACTTTGGATTATTTCTTGAAGTAGCCCTGAAAAGGAAAACAGACAGTCAGACACACAGGGAACAAAAGCATGCAAACGCACAGACAAATCAAACAAACAAGCAAACCAATAGGGGGAAAAAGAGAAAAGAAAAGAAAGAAAAGGAACAGAAAAAAAGAAGGGGGGGGGACAGAAACAACAAAAGACAAAGGACTGTCTGAGAGCCTAAAACCTATGAGGCTGTCATCTATGTGGACTTTGTGTATTTTCCTTCCACTCTTGCAGTGGCTTCAGTCCTTCTCAGTTCGATTGTCATGGTGGGCGGAAAATACAGAGCCACTTTCTTCTCCACCACCTTGTCCCTCTCCAGTATTTCCTTTTTAAAAATATTTTTTATGTTTATTTATTTTGAGAGAGACCAAAACAGCACAAGTGGGGGTGGAAGGAGAGAGAGAGAGAGAGAGAGAGAGAGAGAGAGAGAGAGAGAGAACAAGAGAAGGAGAGAATCCAAGCAGGCTCTGTACTGTCAGCACAGAGCCCCATGTAAGGCATGAACTCATGAAACCATGAGATCACGACCTGAGCCAAAGCCAAGATTCATATGCGTAACTGAGTGAGCCGCCCAGGCATCCTGCAACAGTGTTTATTGTCACCTGTTGCATGTGGAGACCCATCTTCCTGGGAGATGGTCATGGCAGAGCTGCTGATCACTACCCTCAAAATATATTTTCTACTTTTTCCATGGTATTAAACTCATAACTGATATATGGCCACCCAGAATGAAGTCTACATTTCTAGCCTCTCTTGCAGTTAGGCGTGGCCACGTGACATGAGAACACAAATATGATATAGCAGCACCCAACCTTTCTCAAGACACAGTCAGTGTGCTCCTTTGTGTTGTTGTACTATGTTCCTCCCCCCACTCATTCTGCTGCCTGGAAAATGAAAGGATTATGATGGACCATGGGATTAAACCATATACGACATAAAAACAGAATAATAAAAGCTGGAGTGCAATATCCCCATTGGGCAGCTGGGTTTTAATGTGCAAGTGGAATAAACTTATGTCTTGTTTAAGCTTCTAGTAAATTGGGGCTTCTACCACTTGTAGATGAATCTATTCCTAACTGATTTAGCCTACCTCCTATCTGGAGAGGCTGGGCTCCCACATCTTGTGGGAGGGAGTGGCTAAATCTCAGGCTCTGGAGTTAGGCTGTCTTTGTTAGACCCCAGAGTTGCAGCATGGCATGTGGCATGTGGTACATGACATATGAAATGTTGTGGAGGACAGACAGGTGTTGGTTCCAGAAAGCCTAGCCCCAAAGCTAGTTCTTTCACCTCCCATCTCCCACTCATAAGGAACCAGTCTCTCTGACCCTTAGTTTTTTTACTCCTGAGGGAGAAGAACACATCGCAAAGCATCCAGCACACTGACTGGCATTTTCGGGAAACTCAGTGGTTCTGTTGTGTTGGGAAAACAGACTGTTTCTTTACCAGGGCCAAGCACCCCATGCACGTGTGTCTTGTCTGGCTCTTTGAGGGTGGTTTCTCAGTCTCAGATACGCGTCCCAGCACCTATGATGGGCCTACCGGGCATTTCTTCACATGACAGGCAGGCAGCCAGAGGGAGAGTCAGGATTTATCTCCAACCAGGAGGTTCATGGCAGATTGCTGGCCCAGTGTTTTTAGAGAGGAGAGAAGGAACATTGTAGAAGTGACAGTGTTTCCTCCCACGTGTTCTCCATCTATGCCCACTCATAGCTCATTTGGGTGATGTGGCAGCTTTGACTTATTTAAAGGAAAAATAGCCTACATTTTGCTGTTTTAGGTTTACATGTAGTGTCAAATTTTGTCGGTTAAAACTCAGAAGGTTGGTTTTCAAATTAGTAATGTGTGGAGTTGACAAATTATGTGAGAATTAGCTGAGTGGTCTCTCATGAGAAACAAATCTTAACACATCTTAACAAAATCTTAACAAATCTTCAATCTGAGCACCTGGGTGACTCAGTTGGTTAAGTGTCTGACTCTTGATTTCAGCTCAGATCATGCTCTCATGTCATGAGATCAATCCATGAGTCAGGCTCTGCACTGACAGTGTGGAGCCTGCTTGGGATTCTCTCTTTTTTTCTCTCTCTACCCATCCCAACTCATGCACATGCTCCCTTTCTCTCTCTCTCTCTCTCTCTCTCTCTCTCTCTCTGTCTCTCAAAATACATAAACATTTAACAATAACAACAACAGCAAAGAAACAAATCTTAACACTAGTTGACAGTAGGACCATCTGCATGTACCTAATAACTGTAGCCTATTAGGAGACACACACCTGCCTCCCATTATTATACCATTATGTAAGTTGTTTCACTGTGGTTAGCAGTGCAGCATGCAATAACATCAATGTGTCAAAACTCTGTCTTACCATAAACTAAAATCCTCTCTTTGTTGCTTCAGTTTTCCTCATAAGGAATCTGTTTTGTTGTTGATATAGTCATCCTGCTTGGCTCTGTGTGGATGATAGATCAGAATATACTTGACCCTGACCTCTGAGCAGGTAAACTAATGTTTAATGTTGCTCATTATAAAATGTCAGGAGCAAAAGGCAGATGACTCCAAAATGCAGAGAGATAGCTCTGGGAAAACTTGATGTCCCAGAGACCAGAAACCTGACAGCCAATATATCATTTTTCCTGGTTGAAATGAATTGATTCTGTCACCCTCAAACTAAATAAAATCAGGATCTTGACTGGAATCATAAATTGCATTTAAATCACAGTTAGCAGGGGACGGAGGCTAGAAACCAGTGCAAACAAGTTTGCAGAGATACATGGGTGAGCAGTCCCCCCCCTTTTTTAGAATCTTAAAGTTTCTTCTTCTTCTTCTTCTTCTTCTTCTTCTTCTTCTTCATCATCATCATCATTATTATTATTATTATTGGAAATACTTTGATACATACTTGTCTATCAAAAAGCTGTTGGGGGAGAATATCCCTTTGGTGATCATATTTAGTTAAACTGGGTTGTATTACAGAGTATTCAAAAGCCATGATGCATCAAGACTAAAAAAATAAAATAAAACAAAAATAGATAATTTTTTTTAGTGCAGAGTCAAATGTTTAGTAGAGAAAATTTCAACATGTGTAAACTCTTAAGCCAGCAAATACCTGGTTGTGAGTTCCACATACATTAGTTGGCTACTTCAGTGGGAAAGGACATATTCTCATCCTGCCTATCTTTCCTGGAAAGTCCTCTTTTGAGAACGGAATGGTGCTTTGCTAATTAGATGTTTCAAAATGTGCCAGCTCTCAGAAAGGCATATCTCAAAAAGCAATTCTTTGCAATGGGAAACTCTCTTGATAATTTCAGAGAAGGAGAAAGTGACTTAAGTGAAAGTGATGTCTGTCATGAGTAGGCTTTCTGGGGCAAAAAAACTTAAAATACTGTGGATTAGAAATATCTTAGCAAGAAGGACAGGTAATGGGTGAAGGGAGAGCAAATCCTCCCACTGTGGGCATGTTGCTATGTACCTATTCTGTAGCAGGATTTTGTTCTAGAACAGTCCCTACCATTCTGACAGGAAAAAAAAAAAAGTACACTTAAAATAGCCACCGTTTTTGGTCAGACATCTTTTATTTTTTTAATTAAAATTTTTTTCAGACAGATGTCTTTTAAATAAATTTTGCTACATTAAAACATAACTTATAAAGGAAATAATGAGGACAGGGCAAAAGAAATGATCAATGTAAAAGCATACTGTAAAAAGACAATAAGAAATAAGTTAGAAGATATAATTTCCAAAACTTTGGAGGGAAAGGAGAAACACAGTATAATAAAATACTCCAGCACTCATAGGTCTAACAGGAGAACAGGAGAAACCTAATGGAGGACAGGGGGAGGGGAAGAGGGAAAGAGAGTTGGGGAGACAGAAGGACACAAAACCTGAGAGACTATTGAATACTGAAAATGAACTAGGGTTGAAGGGGGAGGGGAAGGGGAAAGAGGTGGTGGTAATGGAGGAGGGCACTTGTGTGGAAGAGCATTGGGTGTTATATGAAAACTAATTTGACAATAAACTATTTTTAAAAAAGAGAGAGAGAAAAAAACAAGGATGCACAAATAAAAAATAAAATTAGAAATTCAAAGGTTATATTCTTTTTTTTTAATGCTTATTTTTGAAAGAAAGCGAGAGAGAGTGAGCATGAGTGGGGGAGGGGCAGAAAGAGGGAGACACAGAATCCAAAGCAGGCTCCAGGCTCCAAGCTGCCACCAGAGAGCCTGACTTGAACTCACTAACTGGAGCTCATGACCTAAGCTGAGGTTGGACACAACCAACTGAGCCACCTAGGCACCAAAGGCTATATCCTTAAAGAAATTTTAAAAAAACCTGGCTAAAAATGTGCTTAACTTTAAATAGTAAAGCCAAGGGGCACCTGGGTGGCTCAGTCGGTTAAGTGTCCGGCTTTGGCTCAGGTCATGATCTCCTGGTTTGTGGGTTTGAGCCCCGCATCAGGCTCTGTGCTGACAGCTAGCTCAGAGCCTGGAGCTTGCTTTGGATTCTGTGTCTCCCTCTCTCTCTGACCCTCCCCTGCTCATGCTGTCTCTCTCTGTCTCTCAAAAATAAATAAAAAACAGGAAAAAAAATAGTAAAGCCAAGAAAAAAAAAGCTGAGGAGTAAAAAAAAAAAAAAGTCTATATGTAAATTACTAAAATTGTTACAAAAATAAACATGAATATACAAGGATGGAAAGAAAAATGATGTTAAAAACTAACTTTTAGTAGGAATAGAAATGTAAGAATTCCAAGAATCTCTGGTGTTTGAACCACATTACACACCTTCCTGCATTCTCCCAGCTCAGCATGAAGAAGGTTAATTTGGGGAGAGCATAGACTACAACACAGGCCTCCCTCTCCCTGTGCTCCAAAACTAAAGCTTCAGTATATCTTCTGGAGGGACACACAAACAGCGTTTCTCAGCCCCTCTATCTCATGCTGTAGAAAGTCTATTACAGGTGGCCAGGACAAGGATCGAGGACTCCCTGTTGGTGCCCACTCCCATTTATAGGCCGGAAGCTCTGCTAACAGCATGGTAGGCCAGAGCTTGCTTGTAGGGTACACAAGGAGTGTTTAGCTGAAAGTATCAAAGGCTCACAGCTCTGCCTAGTGTCTTGTTCATAAAGCATGGGTGTCACACCTAGCTCTCAAATAGTGGTGCAAATTTTAGGTCAGGAGGAGAGACGGTCCATTAAAAAAAAAAAAAAAAAAGAGCAAGAGCTCCGCAGCTCTTCCCACCCAAATGGAATTTACTTCACGTAGAAGAGAGCATGGATCAACATCACTCATTATCAGAGAACTACCAATCAAAACCACAATGAGATACCAACTGTCAGAATTGCTAAAACTAACAACTCAGGAAACCACAGAGGTTGGTGAGGATATGGAAAAAGGGGAACATTTTTGCACTGTTGGTGGGAATGCAAACTGGTGCAGCCACTCTGGGAAACAATATGCAGGTTTCTCAAAAAATTAATAATAGAACTACCCTACAGCCCAGTAATTGTACTTCTAGGTATTTATCCAAAGGAAACAAAAATACTGATTAGAAAAGGCATATGCCCCCCATGTTTATAGCACCACTATCAACAATAGCCAAATTATGGAAAGAGCCCAAATGTCCATCAACTGAAAAATGGATAAAGAAGATGTGATATGATGTGATATGTACACACACACACACACACACACAATGGAATATTTTTTGGCAGTCAAAATGAATGAAATCTTGCCATTTGCAGCAACCTAGATGGGAGTAGAGCATATTATGCTAAGCAAAATAAGTAATTCAGACAAAGACAAATATATAATTTCACTCATATGTGGAATTTAAGAAACAAAACAGATTAACATAGGGAAAGGGAAACAAAAATAAGACAAAACAGAGAGGGAGGCAAACTGTAAGAGACTCTTAAATACAGAAAACAAACAAGGTTGCTAGAGGGGAGATGGGTGAGGCGATGGGTGAACTGAATAATGGGCATTTAGGAAGCTGCTTCATAGGATGAACATTGGGTGTTGTATGTAAGTGATGAATCACTAAATTCTATTTGTGAAACCATTACTACACTATATGTTAACTAACTTTGATTTAAATTAAAATTAAATGAAAATTTAAAAGTATAATTAAAAAAAGAAGAGAGCATGGGGTAGTTTAAGCTTAAGAGCTATCTTAAAAACTCATCAACCCAGAATATTATAGCAAGCAAAACTCTCTTGTAAAAAAAAGGCGAAATACATTCCCTGATGGAAAAAAATGATAGAATTCATTGCTAGCTATCCCACTTCACAAAAAACAATAAAGCAAATTATTCATGCAGAAAGCAAGTGATACCAGACAGTATTTCAAATCCATAGGATAAAAATGAACATCAGGAAAGTAATTACATACCTATAAAGAAGTAAAAATGCATATATTTTCCCATTCTTATCTTATGTAATGTTAAAAGCATCTTTATAATGAACATCTATATGATTATAATTTTAGGTCCATGACATTGCATAAATACATTTGACAATAACAGCACAACAGCGGGTGGTGGAAGTATAACTATATTAGAGTAAGAAAATCAATCCAGATGGACAATTGATGCACTGTAAAAAAGATAGAAAGCCAGAAATGAAAGATTTACAAATTAATGTAAAAAGCCTTGGGGAGGGAAAGGGGGTAAGGGGGTGGTGGTCATGGAGGGGGGGCACTTGTGGGGAGAAGTACTGGGTGTTATGTGGAAACCAATTTGACAATAAACTATTATTTTTAAAAATCTAAAAATAAATGTTAAAAATGACAACAACAATAAAAAAGCCTATAAATATTTCTATTCTCCTTTATTACATCAGCTTATTTAAACAACATAAAATTATACAAAATAATAATTATAACAATGCACTATTCAGTTTATAACATAGATAAATATGTATATCCATTTTAATAGAAAAAGTTGAAGAACGGAGATATATAGGAGTAAAGCTTGAGTATCTCACTAGAAAATTAGGTTTATATAAATAAATTAGAAGTAGTTTTTAATCATTAAAGTGTATATAGTAAGTACTAGAGCAACCACTAAGAAAATAAATAAAATAATATTATGAAAAAACATTAAATATATTAAATGAAAGGAACTCATAATCAATGCAAGGACAATAGTAAAAGAAAAACAGAAATAATAAAGAAATACATTATAGAGGGGTGCCTGGGTGGCTAAGGTACCGACTTTGGCTCAGGTCATGATCTCATGGTTCATGGATTCGAGCCCCGCATTGGGCTCTGTGATGACAACTCAGAGCCTAGAGGCAGCTTTGAATTTTGTGTCTCTTTTAATCTCTGCCCCTTCCCCACCTGCACTCTCTCTCTCACTCTTTCAAAAATAAGTAAACATAAAAAATTAATAGCAAATACGTTATAGATATATTTAAAAAGTAAATTAGCAGATGTAATTCCAAAAATCAAAATAACATTGAGTAACTTAAAAAAATCTATTAAAAAGGCATACATTGGAAAAGGGGAAAGATAGAGGAGAAGTAGAGAAC
Organism: Mungos mungo; assembly: GCA_004023785.1. Lineage (NCBI taxonomy): Eukaryota > Metazoa > Chordata > Mammalia > Carnivora > Herpestidae > Mungos > Mungos mungo. Next base: position 53,460 of record PISW01007897.1, on the reverse strand, counting down.
TCTGTAATTTTCACCCACCTGCATCTATAAAACTAATGACTGAAGTCACAATAACCTGATCTGCAAGAGTGGGAGGAAAACACTGAGTCCACAAAGAATACAGCCTCATAGGTGCCTGAGTGAGGGCAAACTGGGGAAATAAAAACAAGCGGGGCCTGGCGGCTTCTAGGACAGGGAGACCCCCACCCAGTGCAGAGCCACAGAGAGCATGCAGAGCTGTGGAGAGATGAGGGAAAGAGAAAGAGAGGCTGAAAATGCTCATAGAGTTGTCTCTAGAGAAGAGAAAAACTTTGTGCCAGACGCAGAGGGAACCTAACATCTCATCTATAATCACTGGGCACAGGGAGAGAAATCCAAACCCTATAGCTGGTGCGTTTTCCAGATTCCAGACAGAGCCAGGAGAAAACTGCTCCCCGACTCCCCCTACTCAATCCCGGCTAGGAAGCCACTTGTCTGCAGCAGTACATTTCATCTCGAATGGTAGCATTAAAGTGCATGGACTAGGATTTGGAAATGAGGCAGGGCTTGAAAAATAAAACTTGGCCCAACCCAAAAAAGTGGCTTGCAATGCTTGGTTTGAGTAGAGATTGGGGTGCCACCATTCTTCTCTGCACAACCACCAAGGTGGGGACTAGGGGAGCAGCCAGCAGGACCTCTAGTGGAGTCAAGACCAACCTACTCCAAACCACACCCATCCAGGCTGGAGAACTGCCTTTTTTCTTTTTCTTTTTCTTTTCTCCTCCCCAACCCCAGCCCAGGAAAGACCGACATTGATGCACTGCCATGATTAGAACAATTCTCTCTAATCAGATCTATTTTTCCTTATCTCATTCTTATCTCTCCCCTCCCCTGGTTTTATACTTTTAGATTGTCCATTGTCTTTTGTTGTTTTTATCCCTCCCCCCCCTTTTCTTCCTTTCCTTTTCTTTTCATTTTTTTCTTTCCCCTTTAGGTTTGCTTGTTTGTTTGATTTGTCTGTGTGATTGCATGCTCTTGTTCCCTGTGCGTTTGTCTGTCTGTTCCTTTTCAGGGCTACCTCAAGAAACAAGCCAAAGTACACATGGGGGAGAGTCCCAAATATCACTGAGTAGGGAAATATAATAACCAAAGGCACAACAAGAGAAACTGAGAGATACCATTAAAAGAACATTTCCTGAACAGATAGACCCTGGACAGTCAATGAGCCTCCTTTAGCAGAGCAATACTAACAGGTGCACAGTGCATAATGAGCTTTTAAAACTGACAAGAGACACAAAGCTAGCCAAAGTGACAAAACAAAAGAACTCTCCTCTGAAGAAATTCCAGGAAGAAGTCACAGCCACAGAACTGCTGAAAACAGATATAAGCAACATACTGAACAAGAATTTAGAAAAATTGTCGTAAAATTAATCACTGGGCTTGAAAAAAGCATGGAAGTCATCAAAGAAGCTATTGATACAAAGACGAGGGGCCTTCAAAATACCTGTGATGAATTTTAAAAATGCTATAAATGAGGTGCATAATAAAATGGAGGTGGCCATTGCACAGACTGAAGAGACAGAGAGGAGAATAGGTGAATTGGAAGACACAGTTATAGAATAAAAGGAAGCTGAGAAAAAGAGAGAAATTGATACAGGAGCCTGAAAGGAGAATTGAGACCTGAGTGATACAATCAAATGGAACAATATCCATATCATAGGAATTCATGAAGAAGAAAAAAAGGAGAGAAAGGCTCTGAAGGGGTGCTTGATCAAATTATAGCTGAGAACTGCCCCAACCTTGGAAAGGAAATAGACATTGAAATCAAGAGGCACAGAGAACTCCCCTCAGATATAACTTGAATCGACCTTCAGCACAACATATCATAGTGAAACTGGCAAAATATAAGGATAAAGAGAGAATTCTGAAAGCAGCTAGGGATAAAAGGGCCCTCACATACAAAGGGAAACCTATCAGAGTGGTTATAGATCTATCTACTGAAACTTGGCAAACCAAAAAGGAATGGCAAGAAATCTTCAATGTGATGAACAGAAAAAATATGCAGCCAATAATCCTTTATCTAGCAAGCCTACCATGCAAAATAGAAGGAGAGATCAAGGTTTTCCAAAATAAACAAAAATTGAGAGAATTAATCACCACAAAACCAGCCCTAAAAGATATCCTAAGAGGGACACTATGAGGGAAATGTTGCAAGAAATACAAAGTGCCAGAGACACCACTACAAATATGAACCCTACAGAGAACACATGAATCTAAACCCACATTTTCCAATAATAACACTGAATGTAAATGGACTGAATGCTCCAACCAAACCACACAGGGTGGCAGAATGGATAAAAAAACAAAATCTATCTATTTGCTGTCTACAAGAGATTCATTTTAGACCTGAAGACACCTTCAGATTGAAAGTACGGAGATGGAGAAAAATCTATCATGTGGCTAGAAGTCAAAAGAAAGCCAGAGTAGCCATACTTATATTGGACAAACTGGACTTTAAAGTAAAGGCAGTAACTAAAGGTGAAGAAATTATATAATTTATATATATATATATATATATATATATATATATATATATATATATATATAGTTATATAAGAAATTATATAATAATTACAGGGTCTCTCCATCAGGAAGAGCTAATAATTATGAACATGTATGTGCCAAATTCGGGATCACCCAAATACATAAAACAATTAATCACAAACAGAAACAATCTTATTGATAAGAAAGTGCTAATTGCAGGGGATTTTAATACTCCAATTACAGCAATGGATAGATCTACTAGACAGAAAATCACTGTAGAAACAATGGACCTGAAGGACGCATTGGAACAGATGGAATTGATAGATACATTTAATACTCTGTATCCTGAAGTTAGGAAATTCACCTTCTTCTTGAGTGCACATGGCACATTCTCCAAGATACATCACTTACTAGGTCATAAAGCAGTCATCCATAAATATAAACAAATTGAGATCATACCATGCACACTTTCAGATCACAATGCCATGAAACTTGAAATCAATCCCAGGAAAAAGTCTGGAAAACCTCCAAAAATGTGGAGGTTAAAAACGCCCCTCTACGGGATGATTGTGTCAATCAGGCAACTAGAGAAGAAATTTAAAAAAAAATATGGAAACAAATGAAAATGAAGATACAACAATCCAAACTCCCTGGGACACAGAAAAGGCAGTCCTAAGAGGAAAGTTTATTGCAATCCAGGTCTATTTCAACAAACTAGAAAAAGCGCAAATTCAAAATCTAACAGAGCACCTAAACAAACTGGAAGGGGAGCAGCAAGAGCATCCCAAACCCATCAGAAGAAGAGAAATAATAAAGATCAGAGAAAAAATGAACAATATAGAATTTTAAAAAGTTGAACTAAGAGTTGGTTTTTTGAAAAAATAAACAAAATTGAACAACCTCTAGACAGGCTCCTCAGAAAGAAAAGAGAGAACAACCAAATAGTCATAATCATGAATGAAAACGGGTCTGTTACAACCAATCCCTCAGAAATACAAGCAATCATCAGAGATTACTATGAAAAATTATATGCCAACAAACTAGACAACCTAGAAGAAATGGACAAATTCCTAAACACACATGCTTTACCAAAATTCAAATGAGAAGAGATAGAAAATCTCAACAAACCCATAACCAGTGAAGAAATCAAACCAGTTATAAAAAATCTCCCAATGAATAAATGCCCAGGGCTGGAAGGATTCCCAGAAGAATTCTACCAGACATTTATGGCAGAGTTAACACCGATCCTTCTCAAGTTATTCCAAAAAAAATAGAAATGGAAGGAAGACTTCCAGACTCATTCTATGAAGCCAAAATCACCTTGATTCCTAAACCAGACAGAGACCCAACAAAAAAAGAGAACTACAGGCCAACATCCTTAATGAATACAGATGCAAAAATACTCAACAAGATGCTAGCAAATCGAATTCAGCAGCACATAAAAAGAATTATGATCAAATGGGATTCATTCCTGCATTACATGGCCGGTTCAATATTTGCAAATCAGTCAATGTGATACATCACATTAACAAAAGAAAAGATAAAAACCATATGATCCTGTCCATAGATGCAGAAAAAGCATTTGACAAAATACAACATCCCTTCTTAATAAAAACCCTCAAAAAATTCGGGATAGAGGGAACTTACTTAAAGCAATGTATGTAAAGCCCACAGATAATCTCATCCTCAATGGGGAAAAACTGAGAGCTTTCTCCCTGAGATCAGGAACATGACAAGGGTGTCCACTCTCACCACTATTGTTTAACATAGTGCTGGAAGTCCTAGCATCAGCAAGCAGACAACAAAAGAAAATAAAAGTATTGGAATTGGCAAAGAGGAAGTCAAACTTTTACTTTTTGCAGGAATCATGATACTATATATAAAAAACTCGACAGATTCCAGCAAAAATGCTAGAATTGATCCATGAATTTAGCAAAGTCACAGGGTATAAAATCAACATACAGAAATCAGTTGCATTTTTATACAGCAAAAATGAAGCAACAGAAAGAGAAATCAAGAGATTGATCCTCAAAGGCAAAAGAATCAAGAACAAAAATGAAATATTTGGATCCCATCTACCTGACTTATTTCACTTAGCATATTACCCTAGAGTTCCATCCACGTTGCTATCAATGACCAGATTTCATTCTTTCTCATTGCCATGTAGTATTCCATTGTATATATAAACCACATCTTCTTGATTCATTTATCAGTTGATGGGCATTTAGGATCTTTCCATCATTTGGCTATTGCTGAAAGTGCTGCTATGAACATTGGGGTACATGTGCCCATTTGTATCAGCACTTCTGTATCCCTTGGATAAAATCCTAGCAGTGCTATTGGTGAATCATAGGGGAGATTGGTTGCTAATTTTGGGGGGAACCTATGGCTGAGTCATAGGGGAGTTCAATTGTTAATCTTGGGGGGAACCTCCAGACTCTTCTCCAGAGTGGCTGCATCAGTGTACAGTCCCACCAACAGTTTAGGAGGATACCCATTTCTCCACATCCTCACTAGCATCTGTAGTCTCTTTATGTGTTCATTTTAGCCACTCTGATCAGCATGAGGTGATATCTCAGTGTGGTTTTGATTTGTATTTCTCTGATGATGAATGATGCTGAGCACTGTTTCATGTGTCTGTTGGCCATCTGCATGTTCTTTGGAGAATTGTCTATTCATATCTTCTGCCCATTTCTTCACTGGATTATTCATTTTTCAGGTGTGGAGTTAGTGAGTTCCTTGTAGATTTTGGATACTAGCCCTTTATTGATATGTAACTTGCAACCACCTTTTCGCATTCTGTCGGTTGCCTATTAGTTTTCTTGATTGTTTCCTTTGCAGTACAGAAGCTTTTTATCTTGATGAAGCTCCAATAGTTCATTTTTGCTCTTGATTCCCTTGCCTTTGGAAATGTGTTGAGTAGGAAATTGCTGTGGCAGTCGTTAAGGAGGTTGTTTTCTGCTTTCTCCTCTAGGGCTTTGATGGTTTCCTGTCTCACATTCAGGTCCTACATCCATTTTGAGTTTATTTTTGTGTATGGTGTAAGAAAGTGGTCTAGTTTCATTCTTCTGCATGTTGCTATCCAGTTCTCTCAGCACCACCTGCTAAAGAGGCTGTTTGTGTTTTTTTTTGTTTTTGTTTTTTTTGTTTTGTCCATTGGATACTCTTTCCTGCTTTGTCAAAGATTAATTGGCCATACACTGTGGGTCCAGTTTGGGGCTCTCTATTTTGTTCCAGTGATCTATGTGTCTGTTTTTGTGCCAATACCATACTGTCTTGATGATGACAGCTTTGTAGTAGAGGCTAAAGTCTGGGATTGTGATGCCTCCCGTTTTCGTTTTCTTCTTCAATATTACTTCGGCTATTCGGGGTTTTTTTTGTGGTTCCATATGAATTTTAGGACAGTTTATTCTAGCTTTGAGAAGAATGCTGGTGCAATTTTGATAGGGATTGCATTGAATGTGTAGATTGCTTTGGTAATAATGACATTGTCACAATGTTTATTCTTCTGATCCATGAGCATGGAATGTTTTTCCACTTCTTTGTGTCTTCTTCGATTTAGTTTTCTATTGTTTTCATCATACAGGTTTTTACATCTTTGGTTAGGTTTATTCCTAGGTAAATTGTGCAATTGTGAATGGGATTGGTCTCTTGATTTCTCTTTCTGTTGCTTCATTATTGGTGTATAAAAATGCAACTCATTGCATTGTACGTTGATTTTGTACCCTGCGACTTTGCTGAATTCATGGATCAGTTCTAGCAAATTTTGGTGGAGTCTATCGAGTTTTCCTGCAAAAAAGTAAAAGTTTGATATCCTCTTTGCCAATTCTGATACTTTTTATTTTCTTTCGTTGTCTGATTGCTGATGCCAAAACTTCCAGCACTATGTTAAACAACAGTGGTGAGAGTGAACATCCCTGTCGTGTTCCTGATCTCAGGGGGAAAGCTCTCAGTTTTTCCCCATTGAGGATGATATTAGCAGTGGGCTTTCCATAAATGGCTTTTATGATGTTAAGTAAGTTCCCTCTATCCTGACTTTCACAAGGGTGTTTATTAAGAGAAGATGCTGTATTTTGTCAAATGCTTTTTCTGTATCTATTGACAGGATTATACAGTTCTTTTCTTTTGTTGCTGTGATGTATCACATTGATTTCCAAATATTGAACCAGCCTTGTAGCCCAGGAATAAATGTCACGTGATCTTGGTGGATAATTCTTTAAATATGTTGTCGAATTTGATTTCCTAGTATCTTGTTGAAGACTTTAGCATCCAGATTCATCAGGAATATTGGCCTGTAGTTTCTTTTTTTTTTTTTTCCCCTGGGTCTCTGTCTGGGCTGTGAATCAAAGTGATGCTGGCTTTGTAGAATGAGTCCTAAATTTCCTTACATATCTATTTTTTGGAACAACTTGAGAAGAGTGGTTATCAACTCTGATTTAATTGTCTGGTAGAATTCCCCAGGGAAGCCATCTGGTCCAGGGAGATTTTTAATGACTGATTCAATTTCTTCACTACTTTTGGGTCTGTTTATATTTTCTATCTCTTTCTGTATGAGGTTTAGGTGTGTGTGTGTGTGTTGAAGTTTGTCCATTTCTTTTAGGTTGTCCAGTTTGTTGGTATATAATTTTTCATAGTATTCCCTGATAATCGCTTGTATTTCGGAGGGATTGGTTGTAACAAATCCATTTTCATTTGTGATTTTGTCTGTTTCGGTGCTCTCTCTTTTCTTTTTGAGAAGCCTGGCTAGAGGTTTATCAATTTTGTTTATTTTTCCATAAAACCAACTCTTGGTTTCATTGATCTGTTCACCTATTTTTTTATTCGATATTGTTTATTTCTTTCCTGATCTTTATTATTTCTCTTTTTCTGCAGGCTTGGGGGTATTCTTGCTGTTCTGCTTCTGGTTCCTTTAGGTGCACTGTTTGATTTTATTTTTTGCGATTTTCGTAGTTTCCTGAGATAGGCATGGATTGCAATGTACTTTCCTCTTAGTGCTGCCTTTGCTGCATCCTAAAGCATTAGAATTGTTGTATTTTCATTTTTATTTGCGTTTTTAAATTTTTTAAATGTTTATTTATTATTGAAAAAGAGAGAAAAGAGCATGAGTGAGGGAGGGTCATAGAGAGAGAGGGAGACACTTAATCCAAAGCAGGCTCCAGACTCTGAGTGGTCCTCACAGAGCCTGGCATGGGGCTTGAACCCATGAACCATGAGATTTTGATGTGAGCCAACGTTGGATGTTTAACTGACTGAGCCAACCAGGAGCCCCTATTTCCATATATTTTTAAATTTCTTTTCTAATTACTTGACTGACCCATTCATTCTTTAGAAGGGTGTTCTTTAACTTCGATGCTTTTTGAAGCTATTCAGACTTTTTCCTGTGGTTGATTTCAAATTTCATGGCGTTGTTATCTGAAGGCATGTGTGTTATGATCTCAATTTTTTTATATTTATTAAGGGCTGCTTTGTGACCCAGTGTGCGGTCTATCTTGGGAAATTTACCATGTGCACTCGAGAAGAAAGTAATTCCATAGCTGCAGGATGTAGAGTTCTAAATATATCTGTCAGGTCCGTCTGGTCCAATGTGTCATTCAGGTCCATTATTTCTTTAGTGATTTTCTGTCTAGTTGACCTACCAATTTCTGTAAGTGGAGTTTGAAAGTCCCCTGCCATTAGCACATTCTTATCAAGAAGATTGCTTACATTTGTAATTAATTGTTTTATGTATTTGGGTGCTTCCAAATTTGGTGTGTAGACATTTATAATAGTTACCTCTTATTGATGGATAGACCATGTAATTTTTAAATAATGCCCTTCATCATATCTTGTTACTGCCTTTACTTTAATGTCCAGTTTGTCTAATGTAAGTATGGCTACTCCAGCTTTCTTTTTACTTTCAGTAGTATGATAGATATTTCTCCATCCCCTCACTTTCAATCTCATGGTATCCTCAGGTCTAAAACGTGTCTCTTGTAGACAGCAAATAGATGGATCTTGTTTTTTTTAAATCCATTATCATACCCTATGTCTTTTGATTGGAGCATTTAGTCCATTTACATTCAGTGTTATTATTGAAAAATATGGGTTTAGATTCATTGTGTTCTCTGTAGGATTCATGCATGCTTGTAGTAGTGGTATCTCTGGTACTTTGTGTTCCTTGCAAAATTCCCTCACAGAGTCTCCCTTAGGATCTCTTGTAGGGCTGGTTTAGTGGTGATGAATTCCTTCAATTTTTGTTTGTTTGGGAAAACCTTTATCTCTCCTTCTATTCTGAATGACAGACTTGCTGGATAAAAGATTCTTTGCTGTATATTTTTCCTCCATCATCACATTGAAGTTTTCCTGCCATTTCTTTCTGGCCTTCCAAGTTTCAGTAGATATGTCTGCTACTATGCTTATAATCCTACCTTTGTATATTAAGACCCTTTGATCCCTAGCTGCTTTCAGAAGTCTCTCTTTATCCTTGTATTTTGGTAGTTTCACTATGATATGTCATACAGAAGATCAATTCAAGTTATGTCTGAGGGGAGTTCTCTGTGCCTCTTGGATTTCAATGTCTGTTTCCTTCCCCATATTGGGGAAGTTCTCGGCTATAATTTCTTCAAGCACCCCTTCAGCCCCTTTCTCTCTGTCTCTTCTTGTTCTTCTGGAATTCCTATAATATGGATATTGTTCCATTTGATTTCTTCACTCAGTTCTCGAGTTCTCCTTTCAAGCTTCTGGATAAATTTATCTCTCTTTTTCTTGGATTCCTCTTTTTCTATAATTGTGTCTTCTAATTCACCCATTCTCCTCTCCACCTCTTCAATTTGTGCAGTGGCCACCTCCATCTTATTATGCACCTCATTTATAGCAGTTTTTAATTCATCATAACTATATTTAAGATAGCATCCCTGCTGTCTTCTATGCCTTTTTCAAGCCCAGTGATTAATTTTATGACTATTGTTCTAAATTCTTTTCCAGTTATTTTGCTTTTATCTGTTTTGATCAATTCTTTATCTGTCACTTCTTCCCGGAATTTCTTTAGAGGAGAGTTCTTCCGTTTGATCATTTTGGCTACCTTTCTCTCTCTTGTAAGTGTTAAAGGCTTGTTATGTGCTCTCCACCTGTGAATACGGCTATATTAAAGGAGGCTCACACACTGTTGAGGGCCTGGCCATTCAGTATGTGTTCTTTTAAGGGTGTCCTTTGTTCTCTCTCTTTGTGACTGTGACTTTGGTCATTTTATCCCCCTACTCATAGTGATATTTTGGACTCTCCACCATGTGTGCTTTGGTTTGTTTCTTGAAGTAGCCTGGAAAGGAAAGCAGACAGACAATGAAACAGGGAACAAAAACATGCAAACACACAAGCAAATAGACAAACATAATAGTAATAATAAAAACAAAGGACAGTCTAAATGCATGAAAGCCGAAATCCCAGCTCCAAATAAAGAGCAGAGTGGAGGCAGTGCTGATGGAAGAGCATATACAAAAAGGGAAATGACAGGGGTGGAGAGAAAGAGATAATGAACATTGACCAAGCAGAGATATTAAAAAGCTTAATCCAGAGAGAGAAAAAGGAGAATGTGGCAAGAGGTGAGGAGAATAAAATAAGGATAATGTTACCCACAGAAACTGTATAGTCTGATTACTCCAGAGAGAGAGAAAGGAAGGTAAATGAGGAGGTGTAAAAACATGTAACAAGTGGATGGATTAAATATGTCTGTTTAAGCATACCTACAGCCAGAATAACCAGCCCAGAGGAAGGGAGAGATAAGAATCAGAAAAAGGAGAATATATCTGAATTGCAGGAATTGATCTAGAGTTAATCACAGCAATGCAGCAGTGCTGGTCTTGGGGGAGGGGGAGCTGTCTATTTTTGTAGCATTACCGGCTCCCAGAAGCTAGTCAATGCAGATGAGTGTAGTTTGGTGTAGGCGGTCCTGCCTCCACTTTGGGTCCAGGGGCTATGCCTGAGGCCCCGTCTTCGTGGCTGTGGGGAGAAAAATGGCGACCCCCTAGTCCCTTCACCTTGAACCAGGTGTCCCAAATCACTCCTTTGAATCCATTCTCATCGTGTGGCAGGCACAGCCAAGGTGGGCTGTCTCCTATGCCCCACACCCACCCATATTCTGAGCTCAGCGTTTATGATGTCCCTGATATGTAATCCCAGAAGCCATGGCCACTGAGTCCTTGAGGTACCGCCTAACCCTGAGAGAATTTATTTTGTCTCCCAGCTGGGCACAGGACTAGGGCACCCATTCCAAAGAAAGCTCCACAGTTAGAGATGGTATGTCTCTCCAAAAGCTCTAGGGTAGAGATGGGATGGTAAGATCCCTCTCCATCCTGAGCCAAGGTTTTTCTCTCATTCAGATACAGTCTTCTACCTCCCCAGCCACTCTTTCTCTTCTCTTTGTCTCTCAGTAGAAGGGGCTCCCTCCCTTCCGTGCCTCCATGTCCCAGCCTGTTTTTGTCTCCCCCATTTTGCAGTCAGACACCTATGAGGCTGTCTTCCTAGTAGACTCTCCCTCCCTTCCTCCCAGACCCTTGGGGTTCAGATTCCTTTGGCTTCATCCCTTCTTTGTTTGAAAGATGAGGGAGGGAGATAAGGATCCCCCTATTTATCTGCCATCTTTTAGTTTTTTAGTTTGAGGGAGTGTGTGTGAGCAAGGGAGTGGCAAATAGACAGGGAGAAAGAGAGAATCCCAAATTAGGTTCCTCACTCTCAGTGTAGAGCCGTATGTGGGCTTAAACTCACAAACTGTGAGGTCATGGGCTGAGTTGAAACCAAGAGTCAGGGTTTACTGACTAAGCTATCCAGATTCCTAATTTAAAAAAATAACAAAATACCAGCAATCTGAATCCTACAACATATAAAAAAGGGTTACGCACTATGACCAAGTGGTATTTATTCCAGGAAGGCAAGGTTAGTTTAACATCCAAAAATTAATTAATGTTTATCATTCTGTGTTTGTCAGCATTCCCCAGGGGAATAGGACCAAGGGGTGTGTATATACATTATAAGAGATTTATCAGAAATAACTGGCTTGCATGTTTATGGAGGCTGGTAAGTTTAAAATCTTTAGTGTGGCCCAGATGGTTTCAGACCCAGGAAAGCCGATATTGCAGATGGAGTGTGCAGGTATTCTTCTGAATAATTCCCTCTTTCTTGAGGAGGTTGGTTTTTTCGTCCTATTCAGGATTTCAAATAACTAGATTCCTCATTATAATGGATATATAAAAATCACTATTTTAAATATTAATATCATGCAAAAACTGATACTGATATCATGCTGATAAATAAAATTAACCATCACAGATCCAAACCTAGTCAACTTAGCACCCATACACATCTCCAGAAACCATGATTAATCTCCAATAAAAACAGTATCAATATCATACTTTCACATAACATGGTACATCTATCTAGCATACAATCTTTTCCCAAAAGAGGATGCAAGGACTTGGATGATGTTTATTCATCTCCCTGATATTCCATAACACAAATACTATGAAATAAATGATGCTTAAATACTATTGTATAATGTCAATACATGTTTTATACATAGGTAATAAAAAAAGAGAAGAAAAAGATTCTTGATTTACACATGAATACACACAAATATAATAATACCTATATGAGAAAAATTACTCACGATAATTATAGTGTTTATTTCTATTACTGGATATATCATTATGTCTGGTATTTGTAGCTACAGTTTACCACTACTCGCATCATATTTCCTTTGCCTTTAATGAAAACCTCAGCTGGTTTTAATTCTTTACCTGGTGGAATAACCCAAACATTCATGCCTAAATGATCTGACCAACTAGTCATCCTGCTTGATTTGTGGTTGTAGTTTTTCATTAGCTTTAATCACAAGGTATGGTAATACTAAAGGACATACTAAGGGATCTCCTATATTCCATACATACTCATGCTTACTGCCAGAATAAAGTAACAGCATAATTTCCTCTTGGTAATAAAGACCAACCACCCCAGCCAGATCAGTAACTTTTTTTCTGTGATTTATAGGCATGAGGATATCACAGTGGCTGGGTGGCAGTCCTTACTTCCAGTTCAATGGAATTATTGTTTCCCTTGGTGAAAGTCTTCCTCCCATTGGAACTAAGATCTCTAGACTATCAGAACATAAGGTTCTAGGAATTGAAAGCAAACATTTTGCTAGTGAGTCTCTAGAGGTAATAGTATCATTACTTTTTCCACCTCTTAATTCCTGGACCCATAATTTCTGGAAATGAGAGAAATAGTACTATATATTGAATACTGATTAAGAGCATATTCAGGTTCCTGGAGAACTGTGTCTTAGCCTAGTATTGTCAAATGGCTAGTGGAATAAGTGAGTCTTCAAAAGGCTATTCTACCATTCTACCAAGCTAGCTGTTTAGGGAACATGTAAGACCATGAATTCCATAAGCATGGCTCTCTTGGTATACTTGATTTGTGTTCCTTTGTCAGAATTATTGCTATGTGAAATACCATTAAGGTTGATAAGGCATTTTGTAAGTACACAGATGGTAGTTCTGGCAAAAGCACTGCATGCAGGGAAGGCAAATCCATATCCAGAATAAGTGTCTATTCCAATAAGAAAAATACTGCCTTTTCCATGATGGAAGTGGTACCATGTAATCAACCTGCCACCAGATAGCTGGCTGATTATCCCAGAGAATGGTGCTATATCAGGGTTCAGTGTTGGTCTCTGTTGCTGGCATATTGGGCATGCCACAGTGGCTTTAGCCAGGTCAGCCTTGATGAGTGGAAACCCATGGTGTTGAGCCCACGCATAACCTCTATCCCTGTCATCATGATCACATCCATTATGAGCCCCCTGGACAATGACAGGGGTGTCTGGATAAAGAGCCTGGGTGTTATCCAAAGAAAAGGTCATCCTATCCATTCAATTATTGAAATATTCTGCTGAGGTCATCTTTTGGGGAGCATTCACATGGGACACAGATATTTTCATGATTTATGCTCATTCAGAGAGATCTATCTACATATATCTTGCCCATATTTCCTTGTTATCAATATTCCAATGATGTTCTTTCTAAGTTCATGCCATCAGTCACATCATTAGTCGCAGCTGATGAATCATTATATGATCACATGCCTGGTAACTTTTTTTTCTAAACAGACTGAACAACCAGGTGTACTGCCTGAAGTTCTGCTGACTTGAAGTGTTTCCCTTCACCACTATCTTTCAGGGATATCTCAGAAAGAGGCTGTAGTATTGCGGCTGTCCTCTTTGAGGTGGAGCCTGTATATCACACAGCCTGCATCGGTAAAAAAAAAAAAAAAAAAAAAAAAAAAAAAAAAAAAAAAAAAAAAAAAAAAAAAAAAAAAAAAAAAAAAAAAAAAAAAAAAAAAAAAAAAAAAAAAAAAAAAAAAAAAAAAAAAAAAAAAAAAAAAAAAAGAAAAGAAAAGAAAAAGAAAAAAAAAAAGCCTGGGTCTTCTTTTTCTATCAACTGATCATAGGGAACACCCAAGAGACTATAGATGCAGACTGGGAAAGAAAAGGGAAACTAATAGAAAAAGGAGTCATGAATATTTGGGTCATTCTTCAGGTAAATTACTTGTGCCTTCATGGTTTGCTTAGGCCCACTCACATATATATCATTTCCATATGATAATGAAATGGTGCTGTGCACACCCAACTTTATGACTTGGTGGATTAGATCATATCCAAATTCATGATGGACTGCTCAGGTTTCATGGTGACTTGGTGACCTGTGGCTAAGTGTTCAGCCTCTACTGAGGCCTGATAGCAGGCCATGATCTATTTCTCAAAATGGGAGTGGATATTTGCAGAGGATGGCAGGAATTTACTACAGAATCCTAAGGGTCTTCTCTGTGAGTCACCCATAGAGGGTCTGCCAAAGGCTCTAAACAGCATCCCTACCTGTTGCTGACACTTTAAGCACCAGTGCAAGTGTATCTGCAGGATAGTACAGCTAAGCAGAAGAGCAGCTTGCATGGCAGCCTGGACCTTCTGCAGAGCCTTCTATTGCTCTGCCCCTCACACACACACACAAAAGAACTAGTAGTTTTTTTTTTTTCCAAACAGCTTTGTCCTACAAATGGGACAAAGTAATGGGGCACAAATGAGGAATATGTTGCCTCCAAAATCCAAAGTTACCCACTTTGTGCCTCTTTTTTTGTTTTTTGTTGAAGGAGGGGCCAGATGCAATAATGTATCTTTTACCTCAGAAAGGAGATCTCAACATGTCCCACATCTCTGGGCCCATAGAACTTTCACTGAGATAGAAATCTCTGAATTTTAATCAGATTTATTTCAAGCCCATTAGCACTTAAATGCCTTACTGGAAGTCTACAGTAGTTGCTACTTTTTGCTCAGCTGACCTGAACAACATAATGTTATTAGTAATATAGACTTCTAGCTCACTACACCCAATTGGCCTAATCTCATCAGTGTGATAGGCCAGTGTGATATCTTGTGGAGGGGAAAGGCGATCAAGATCTTACAAACTAAATTATGACAAAGAGCTGAAGAGTTGATATTACCCTAAGGTAGGAGGGTGATGGTGTATTGCTGACCTTGCCAGCTTAAAGCAAACTGCGTCTAGAGCTTTCTCTTGATAAGGATGGAGAATAAAGTGTGTCCCAGCTGCATACCAGGTACCAGGGAATATGTTAATTCACCCAAGCAATAAAACCACATCTGGATAGCAGCTGTCATTGTGATTGATGACTCATCACCTGACTGAGCTTAAAATAATCCACTACCATTCTCCAAGGACCATCTCTTCTGCACAGACAAAATAGGCAAGTTGTATGGTATATGGTAGGAATCACTACTCCTCCATCTTTCAAAGACTTGATGGTGGTACTACTGTGTGAAATCTCTCCAGGAATGTGATACTGCTTGGGGTTCACTATTTTCCTAGGTAGAGGCAGTCCTGATGTCTTCCATTTTGTCATCCCCACCATAAGAGTCCTCACTTCACAGGTCAGGATACAAATGGGTATTCTGCCAGCTGCTGAGCATATTTATACCAATTATATGCCACAGGATAGGGTCAGAGACCCACTGGGAACATTGTGACATATACCTGAACCAAGAATCTATTGATCATCTGACTTCCATAAATCCCTACTCTGACTGGTGGGCCATGTGGCATTTTGGGTTTCTTGAAACTAATATCAGTTCAGAGCCAGTGTCCTGTAGTCCCAGAATGATCTTGTAATTTCCTTGATACACAGTTATCATGATAAAAGGCCATAGTCCCTTTTGGGGGAGGCTGGGAGAAAAACTAACAGTATACATTTTGAAAATGTACCAGAGTCCTTCCTCAAAGGAACCTGGTCTCACCAAATTCAAGAGCTCTGGATTTGTAAATGTCTCAAAGCTGGAAATTGATTGAGAGACCATGCTTATCTGTTTTTATGATTCAGGTTCAGTTTTTGTTTACTTTACCTAGACCACTTCTACATGTATAAATCTGGTAAGAATATAGCAGGTTTCCTACATATTTCATGTCTAGGAACACATCATCTACAAACCAAATTCTAGGTTGGCATAAGTCAGACCATTGGGTTTTCAACATGAATTTATTTTCATGATCCTAGTGAAATGTGTCTCTTCCAGACCCTTCTAGTGTAGATGAATATATTTTCAATGACAAATTCAGTCTAAATTCCAATTTCCCTAAGGCTTTAAATTCCCTCCTCTATAG
This sequence comes from Mungos mungo, assembly GCA_004023785.1. Classification (NCBI taxonomy): domain Eukaryota; kingdom Metazoa; phylum Chordata; class Mammalia; order Carnivora; family Herpestidae; genus Mungos; species Mungos mungo. The sequence goes on along the minus strand of PISW01007897.1, from coordinate 37,261 downwards.
TAAAACAAGGCATATCTGATGTTTAACCTCACTCACTGTAGGCCACCATTTGGTTCATGTTTCAACCAGACAACTAAACTATGAAAGCCCTTTATAACTCCTTGAGCTGTAATAATAAATGTAGAATCTTTATTCAGTGAACTCATATCCATAAAGTTAGCCTGACCCAGCTTTGCTTCTTTGACCATTTCCCACACACCCAATCTTATACATATTCCATGGGTTTCTATCCATATAAGTTAGAAAACTCTAGCACTTCTTTTGGATTGTAGTGCGTTTCATGGGCCATAGCTTGTACCTTCTTTTGAGGGGCTGCTTGAAGTTGAGTCTAGTTATAGGTCTAGAGGAAAAGAGGGATGCCAGTGGTGGAACCTGAAGAGAATCAGCATTGCCTTGCAAGGCAACTACCTCAGGGGTGGCCATATGAACTTCTATAGGTAATTCAGGGTTAATATCCTCTGATAAGGATAGGGAGGCTGCTTTTATGGGGGATGGAGAGTCTGCTTTTATCAGCAAGGAAGATTCATCAGAATTTAAGGGATTAGTGTCCCCAGCTTCATCGGGGTGTTCCCACACATCCTCATTCCAACTTCCAGTATCCTATCCCTTCCCAATCAATCCCCTCACTTTAACAATAGACACTGTAAAGCTATAAATTAGATCTGTGTCAGGTCAACTATTTGTGGGAAGAGATTTGGGGTTTCATTTTTAGCAACCTCAGCTCTTTAGCTACAAGATGTAAGTATCTCTTCTGGGGAAAACATGTTTGAGCTTGACCTTTTAAATCCCTGAGCTCATCTTGTACTTTCCTCACTTTGTCCAATGACAGGAAAAACCAGCCAATGTCACTTTACTAATAAGTTTGACCCAAATGTTCAAAAGTATCATATACACAGTTATTCGGTTCCTTGCTTCTTATTAGTGGTTGATTAAAAGTAGCTAATGGTGATATTTTCCACACCTCTATTGCCAGATCACCCCATGTACTATCAGTAATCTCTACTACTGGAAATAAATTCATTAGGGACATTGGACAGCATGTCAACACTATGATTGGGGGCTGTTTGAAACCGAAAAAACAGGACATCTGACTGGCTCAAGTGGTAGAGCGTACAACTCTTGATCTCAGGGTCCTGAGTTCAAGCCCCATGTTTGGTATTATGCTTATTCAAAGAAAAGAAGAAGAAAGGAAGAAAAGAAAGGATGAAAGAAAGAAAGAAACAAAGAAAGAAAGAGAGAGAGATAAGTCACCAAAAAGAAGAACAAAATATAAAAGCCAAGTGCTAAAAAGACACAGACAGGACATTTACTTATAGTATGAGATCTGAAGCAAGATGACAGAACATTTTTATTATTCAGCCTCAGCTGAGAAATGTGGTAACAGGTGACTCAAGTTTTTGATTCTCTGTACGCGTTTATGAATAACTGGAAATGTGGTGAACATTGATTTTGGGGGTACAGATAATTTTATCAAGAAGGCAAATTTGAAAATACTAAGTCCATGAATAAGGAAGATTGACTACATCAGATATAGGTAGGTCTATTATCTAGAATATATAAGGAAGTCTTACAACTTAATAATTAAAATAACATATAATGAATTAAACTGGGCAAAGGATCTACATAGACATTTCTCCCAAAAATTATATATATGCTACAGCACATGAAATAAGGGGTGCCAGAGTGGCTCACTTGGTTGGATAAGTGTCTGGCTCTTAATCTTGGCTCAAGTCATGATTTCATGGTTTGTGATTTCAAGCCCTATGTCGGGCTCTGTGCTGACAGTGTGGAGCCTGCTTGGAATTCTATCTCTCCCTCCCTCTGCCTTTCCCCATTTTATGTTCACTCATTCCTGTCTCTCTCCCTCTCTCTCTCAAAATAAGTAAATAAACTTTATTTTTTTAAAAAAGCATGTGAAATGATGCTTAATAACATTAAACTTAAGGAAAATGCAAATAAATAAAAGCATGAGGTATTACTTTATACCCAGTAAAATGGCTAAAATTAAAATGATGAACAATAATAAGTGTTGACAAGACTGAGAAGAAAGTAGAGCCTTTGTTTATTTATCTTTTTTTGCTTTAATTCTAGTATAGTTAATATACAGTATTATATTTGTTCCAGGTGTACAACATAGTGATTCGACAATTCCATATATCATCTGATACTCATCACAAGTGCACTCCTTAACCCCCATCATCTATTTACCCATCCCCCCACCCACCTGTCCTCTGTGGACTATCAGTTTGTTCTCTACAGTTAAGAGTCTCTTTCTTGAGTTTGTTTCCCTGTCTCTTTTTCCTTTGTTCATTTGTTTCCCAAATTCCTCATATGAATGAAATCATATTTGTTTTTCTCTGGCTGATTTATTTCATCTAGCATTATACTTTCTAGCTCTATCCATGTCATTACAAATGACAAGATTCTTTTTTTATGGCTTAATTCCATATATATATATATATATATATATATATATATATATATATATATATATATATATATATCTTCATTCATCTATTGATGGACACTCTGGCTGCTTCCATAATTTGGCTATTGCAAACAGTGCTGCTATAAACATAGAGGTGCATTTATCCCTTTGAATTAGTGTTTTTGTATTTTTTGGGTAAATATCCAAAAGTGGAATTCCTGGATCATAGACTAGTAGATTTTTTTTTTTTTTTTTTGAGGAACATCCATAATATTTTCCACAGAGACTTTACCAGTTTGGACTCTGAACAAAAGTGCAAGAGAGTTCCTTTTTCTTCACATCCTCTCCAACACCTGTTGTTTCTTGTGAAAGTAGGACCTTTATACATTGTTGGTAGGAAGGTAAAATGGTGTAGCTGATTAAGAAATCAGTTAGACTACTCCTCAAAATGTGAAACATAGAGCTACTATATGACTGGCAATTCCATTCCTCAGTATATATCCGACAGAAATGGAAATGTGTTCACATAAAGACTTACACACAAATTCATAGCAGCATTCTATTTGGTAGTCAGAAAGTGGAAACAGACCCAATGTCCATAAACTGATGAATGGATAAATAAATGTGGCCTTTCTATACAATGGAATATTATTTGACATAAAAAGGATTGATGTGTTGAAGCATTCTTCAATGAATGAACTTTGAAAAAATATGAAAATTAAAATAATTTACTGACCAAAGACCACTTATTGTATGATTTATTTGGCGGGAAATTTCTAAAGTAGGCAAATCCAGAGAGATATAAAGTAGATTAGCAATTGACTAGGGCTGTGGGGTTAAGAGTATATGGAGAGGGACTTCTAAAGATTGCCTAGTTTCTTTTTGTAGTGATAAAAATATCTTAAAATTGATTTTGGTAACCATTGAATAATTCTATGACTATGCTAAAACTCGTTGAATTATACATTTATGTGGATAAATTATATGACATATGAATTTTATCTCAATAAAGCTATTAAAAATAAAATTTAAACATGCATCTACCTTATGGTCCAGTAGTTGTACTCCAAAGTGCTTTCCAAGATAAAATAAAAGATTAAGTCATAAAAAATGTACAAGAGGGGCACCTGGGTGGCTCAGTTGGTTAAGCGTCCAACTCTTGAGTTTGCTCAGATCATAATCTCATGGTTCATGAGTTCAAGTCTTGCATCGGAATTTACCCTCTTTCTGCCCTCCCCCTTCAAAATAAATAAATAACTTTTATAAATATTTTAAAAATTATATAAGAATGTTGATAGAAGCTTTACTTATATTAGTATAAAAGCTGGAAAGAACCCAAATGTCCAACATTGTAGTAAATCCACACAGTGTAATTCTAGTTATCAGTAAAATTGAGTGACCTAACTATATAAACAACAATATAAATAAATTTTAATATCATTATATTGAGTAAAAGAAGCCTGAGTTAAAAGAGCACATCCTAGAAGAATATGATTCCATCTAAATGAAATTCTAAAACAAGGAAAGCTAATCTATGCTGACAGAAAGTTATTGTCAAGAACCAGGTGGTTGGGGAACAAACTGCAAAAGGTATGTAAAAGAATTTTCTAAAGTAATGGGCACTTTTTCAAATATTAAAATCTTGGGGCGCCTGGATGGCTTAGTGGGTTAAGTATCCAACTTCTGCTCAGGTCATGATCTCGTGGTTCATTGGTTCGATCCTCACACCAGGCTCTGTGCTGAAAGCTCTGTTTCAGATTGTGTCCCTTCCACCCTTCCCCACCACTTCTCTGCTCCTGCCCCACTCACACTTGGTCTCTCTTTCTCTCTCAAAAATAAATATTAAAAAATTAAAAATAACAACCAAAGAAATTATACAAAAATATAATAGTATATATTAATCAGTGGAACAAATATAACTCAGAAATAGAACTTAATAGTTATATGTGATATAGCAGCACTGTTAACAATAGCCAAAACATGGAAAGAGCCTAAATGTCCATCACCTGATGAATGAATCAAGAAGATGTGGTATATATATATATATATATATATATATATACACACACAATGGAGTATTACATGGCAATGAGAAAGAATGAAATCTGGCCATTTGTAGCAAAGTGGATGGACCTCGAGGGTGTCATGCTAAGCGAAATAAATCAGGCAGAGAAGGACAGATACCACGTGTTTGCACTCTTAGGTCTAACAGGAGAACAAGAGAAACCTAATGGAGGACCAGGGGGAGGGGAAGAGGGAAAGAGAGTTGGAGAGAGAGAGGGACGCGAAACTTGAGAGACTATTGAATACTGAAAATGAACTGAGGGTTGAAGGGGAAGGGGGAGGGGGAAAAAGAGGTGGTGGTGATGGAGGAGGGCACTTGTGGGGAAGAGCACTGGGTGTTGTATGGAAACCAATTTGACAATAAACTATTTAAAAAAATAAAAATAAAAAAATAAAAATAAAAAAATACTTATATGTGATACTGATAGCATTTCAAATTATATTGCTTAATAGTAATCTCTAGAACAACTGTTTAGCTTTGGAAAATATTGTATTTGTTCTTGTAATTCATCAAAAGAAACGCCAAATGATAACATCAATTTTTCTATAAGGCCAAGGATTAGAACATATTTATGTAGAAATATAACAAACACCTAAATACCCAATAATACACTCGATTTAAGAAATCACAGTAGTCTTATCAATGGAGGATGGTTTGCATTTTGTGGGACCATAGCAGAGTGCTTATGTGTTGTAGGCAGTAAATTTGACTAGTTTTATCAGGAGTAGGGTGTTAATTTTGGAAGACATTTAAGATGTGACCTTGCCCAATACCTCCATTTTACAGGAAAGGACACCAAAGGTCCAAAGGGCTAAGTTACTTGTTCTAGTTTACAGTTAATTAGAAACATATTCAGAACAAGGATAAAATTTTAAAATTCATTCTCAATAAGTTTTATGATAGTCAGATTAAAAAGGCATTGTTAGTTGTATAAGAAAATTTGCCATGACATTCTTTTCTTTTCTTTTCTTTTCTTTTCCATAATATTTTATTGTCAAGTTGTTTTCCATACAACACCCAGTGCTCTTCCCCATAATGCCCTCCACCATCACCACCACCTCTTTTCCTCCCTCCCCCTTCCCCTTCAACTCTCAGTTCATTTTCAGCATTCAATAGTCTCTCAAGTCCTGCATGTGCTCCTCTGGAACATTTAAAGGAGATTTTATTTGTAACCTAATTAAGGGGGATATTGCAGGAAGACACTATCCATGCACATTCTTTTTACAGGATTACAAATTCACTCAGCAGCATGATAATTGTTTGTCTTTCTATCCTTTCTAATATAATAAACAAAACCCTGCTGATGCATGTAATTATGTATCATTTTTAACTTTACTACAAATTAAGGGTCTCCTAAGAAGCAGCATTTCCCAACTGTCTCTAGAAGGAATGAGAAGCCTGATAGTTTATGAACCCAAAGCTTATAATCAAGGCAATTTCTGTTTGACGTCTGCAATTGGACTTCCTCATTGCCCATGAGAATTCAAGTCTCAAGGTAATTTTGCTAGTGCTGAGTCCAAGCTGGGAGCAGCCTCCCTCTGTTTCTGTCTCCTGGTGGAATGGTGATGCTCTCCTTCTGGCTTGGCTCTGCCCTGGTGAGGACTGCAGAACAGCTGTGCCTTGTTTTTTTCCCTGTTGAGAGGCAGTGGGCCTCCAGTGCTTCTCTGAACTCTGTATTACTAACCTACAATCTAGAGATCCTGACTGTGGGCTCCTTCACTGGTTTGAATAGGTAAAGCATAGGTGAATTTTGAGGGCTGTGAGATGGTTTTGTTTGATACAGTTATGGTTGATATACAACACTATACATTTACCAAAATCCATAGAACTTTAAAACACATAGACTGGAACTTGGAAAAAAAAATATTTAGGAAGTTGTGAGGATCCTAGGGTGGAATGTGTCTGTGAAAAAAAAAGAAAAATGTGAATATTGTATTACAAATGTACAAAGCAACCTTATTGAAGGGTTGTTCTGAACTAAGTAACTTTGGAAATGAGTGGAGTTTACGTAAAGGAGCTACACATAAGCACTCTAGTTGATGAAATTGCTTCTCATGTGAGTATAGGTTAACACTTTTCATTCAGCTATATATGTGTTCTGGGATTGAGCAATTGAGATAGTGGATGATGAAAGCTACTTTCTCACTGCTGGAGTGGAAGTTACAGATATGCAAGAGAAGGAGATAAGAATGATCCATGCAGTAATGAATTCAGTTAAAAACATCAATATGAACTCATATTTAGCTTAGTAGAGATATAGACAGCTACATGAAAAAAGTTTATAAATGTGTGTGTGTAGATGTATATATACGGATCAGTATATACACACAAATATTATTGTTCAGCTAGTTGAGGTAGCTCAGAAGAAACCATGCAGTAGCAATGAGCATACTTAAGGCCCATATTGTGGCTTCAAACACAGGCATACTTCATTTTACTGTGCTTTGTTTTATTGTGCTTTGCAGATACGGGTTTTGTTTTTTTTTTACAAAGTATATTTTTGTTTCTCAGGTAAGTCTATCAGCACCACTTTACCTACATTTGCTCACTTTGTATCTCTGTCACATTTTGGTAGTTCTCACAATATTTCAAACTTCTTTATTATTATATCTGTTACGGTGACCTGTCTTCAGTGATCTTTGATGTTGCTATTGCAATTTATCGGGCAGACCACAAACCAGACGCATATAAGATGGTAAACCTAATTGATAAATGTCTGTATTCTGACTGCCCACTGACAATTCAGTCATTCCCTCATCCCTCTCCTTCTTCTTGGGCCTCTCTATTACATGAGACACAGTAATAATGAAATTAGGTCAAATAATAACCCTGAAATGGTCTGTAAGTGCTCAAGTGAGATAAATGAAGAGTTGACTTTCTCACTTTAAATCAAAAGCCAGAAATAATTAAGTATAGTAAGGAAGCTTGTTAAAACCTGAGATCAGCTGAAATCTAGGCCTCTTGCACCAGTTATCCAAGCTTTGAATGCAAAGGAAAGTTTCTTGAAAAAAATTAAAAGTTCTACATCAGCGAATACATGAATGACAAGATAGTGAAACAGGTATATTGTTGATGTGAAAACGGTTTCAGGGGTCTGGATAGAAGGTCAAAGCAGCCATAACATTCCCTTAAGAGAAAGCCTAATACAAAGCAGGGCCCTAATTCTCTTCAATTCTGTGAATACTGAGAGAAGTGAGGACGCTGTGGAAGTTGATGCATGAGATTTAAGGAAGGAGCTGACTCCGTGATAGAGAAGTGCAAGGGGAAGGAACAGGTGCTGAAGTAGAAGCTGTAGCAAGCTATCCAGAAGACCTAGATAAGATAATTAATTAAGATGGCTACCCTCAACATCAGATTTTCAATGTAAACAGCCTTGTATTGGAAGAAGATACAATCTAAGAATTTCATAGTTATAAAGGAGAAGTCAATGCCTACCTTCAAAACTTCAAAGAAAGGCTGACTCTCTTATTAGAAGCTAATGCAACTGTGACTTTAAGTTGAAGCCAATGATCATTTACCATCCTGAAAATCCTGGAGCTCTTAAGAATTATGCTATATCTACTCTCCCTGTGCTTTCTGAATGGAACAACAAAGCCTGGGTGACATTTTAAGCTCACTGTCCAGACCCATTGCTCAACTACACATCCACCCACCGACCCACACACATACATATATTCCTTTCAAAATATTACTTCTCATTGAGAATACACCTGGTTCACCCAAAAACTGTGATGGAGGTGTCCAATAAGATGAATGCAGTTTTCATGCCTGTTAACAAACCATTCATGCGGTAGCCAATGGATCAAAGAACAATTTTAAACTTCAGGTCTTACGATTTAAGAAATACATTTTGTGAAACTATAGTTAACATAGGTAGTGATTTCTCTGATAGATTTAGGCAAATATTTCTGAAAAGTATTGGTTATTCTAGATGCCATTAAAAAAATTGTGATTTGTGGGAAGAGATCAAAATATCAATGTAAACTGGAGTTTAGAAGAAACTGATTCCAACCTTCATGGATGGCTTTGAGGGATCAAGACTCCAGTGGAGGAAGTAACTGCAAATGTGGCAGAAATAGCAAGAGAACTAGAGAGTCAGAAGTGGAGCCTGAAAATGCAGCTGAATTGCTGCAATCTCATGATACACTTTTAATTGGTGAGTTGTTTTTTTATGGATGAGCAAAGAGGGTGTTTTCTTGAGATGGTATCTACTCCTGGTAAAGATGCTTTGAAGATTGTTGAAATGACAACAAAGGATTAGAATATTACATAAGCTTAGTTGATAAAGCAGTGGTAGGATTTGAGAGGATTGACTCCAATTGGAAAAGAAGTTCTACTGTGGATAAAATGCTGTCAAACAGCACTTCATGCTACAGAGAAATTGTTTGTGAGAGAAAAAGTCAATTGATACATCAAATTTCATTGTCTTTTTAAAATTTTATTTTTTAATGTTTTTTATTTATTTTTGAGATACAGAGAGAGACAGCATGAGCAGGGAAGGGTCAGAGAGAGAGAGAGAGAGAGAGAGAGAGAGAGAGAGAGAGGGAGATACAGAATCTAAATCAGGCTCCAGGCTCTGAGCTAGCTGTCAGCACAGAGCCCAATGCAGGGCTCGAACCCATGAACCATAAGATCATGATCTGAGCTGAAGTTGGACGCTTAACCGACTGAGCCACCCAGGTGCCTCTCATTGTTGTCTTATTTAAAAAAATTGTCACAACCACCCTAACCTTCAGCAACCACACCCTGATCAGTCAGCAGCCATCAACATTGAGGCTTTCCACCAGCAAAAAGATCATGATTTACTGAAAGCTCAGATGATGGTTAGCATTTTTTAACCAATAAAGCATTTTTAAATTATAGTATATACATTTCTTGAGATAAAATATCATTATACACTTAATAGGCTATAGTTAAGTGTAAACATAACCTTTATATGCACTGAAAAATGAAAATATTAATTGGAGTTACTTTATTTTGATATTTGTTTTATTGTGGTGGTCTGGAACTGAACTCACGTGTCTCTGAGGTATGCCTGTACCTTTCTTCAGAGCTCCTTGGTAAAATGGCAAATTCTAAGACAGGAATAAGAAATAGATAAGATAAGATTGCAAATTATAAGGCAGAAATGTAATGCCCCTGTAATGCAAGAAAGTAAGGACATGACAAAAATGAAAACAAACAAAGCTATTTTCATCAGGGTTTGCCTAAAAGACATAGGAGCCAATCGAAAGAGCTCCTAGTGGCCACGACTGGTGCAATTTGATAATAACATAAAGCAGTCTAGGATTATAACCCAAAATACAAAAGAAATACTAATGAGTCCATTTGAACTCCTAAATCCTTAATTTTAAGCTGTGCATAATGACCTCCTTCCAAAAAAGACAGTATGTAAAGGGGAGAAAAGAGTAACTGTACAATGGAAGAACTGGACAAACATGACCCCAACCAAGCCAATATCAAGAGTGGTACATGTTGGCATTAGTTGCTTTTGATAGGCTATGATGAAAATGCCATTTTACCTCTGTAGTCTTCCTCACAGAAACCAATAACCCTAATGTAATCATGAAAAAAAATCGGATAAAGCCCAATAGATCAGAAGTCTACAAAACACCTGGCTATTGCTCCTGGTCAGGAGTAAGGACATGGTAAAAATGAGAAAGATATTTCAGGCAAACATGAAATGAAAGCTGGTATTACTATTGCAATACTTAAAAAAGGGATTTTACTATGAAAGATGCATAGTAAATGGAATATTACATAACAAAAGGTTTATACATTAATAAATACACAATAAATCAGAACTTTTATAAATACAGCTTAATATTTATATTATATCATACTACATACATCTCCAGGGTAAACAAAAAATTACTTATATAATGTATAATTGAATAATTCAACACTCATTTGCTAATTATTACAAGATCATCAGAACAAAGAATTAGTCAGAATTTAGAAGATTTAAGCCACACAAGTAATGCTTTTGATTTGATGAACAAAGAAATGTGCTTCTCTCAGGCACATATAGATCATATTCTTCAAAAAATAATGAGATTATGGCATAAAACATGCTCAATGATATTTAAATAATTGGTATCATAAAGTTATACTCTCTGACCACATTGCAATTAACATAGAAATCAATTACAAAAATGTAAATTAAATGTTATAATCTTAGCAATTAAACAATATACTTGTAAATTACCCATGGGGCAAAGAAGATTTCAAAATGAAACCTTACAATTAAATATAAAAATATTACAATCCAAACCTTGTATTGAAAAAAAAATGAGGAAGGAGCCTAACAATAGATGCAACAGTAATTAGAGATATAATTAAAAGTTACTAACAATACAGTTTACAACCGTGTCAACAGAACTTAGGTCAAGTGGAAAAATCATCTAGAAAAATTAAACTTTGTAAAAGAGATTCAAGAATGAATAAAAACCCTGAAAAATCCTATAACCATTAAGGCAATTGAATCTGTATTTCAGAATCTTCCTGCTAAAGAAAACACCAGGTCATTCTATATAAAAGTTAAATTAGGGGAGGAGCCAAGATGGCAGAGAGGAAGGGAGCTCTGTAAACTTCGTCTGCCCCATCTATGGAACTGAGAAGGACATTACTCTCATCTGCAAGAGTGGAAGGAGAAAATACAGACTGCAGAAAGAAGACAACCTCAGAGATGCCTGAGTGAGTGTGAACTGGGGAGATTGGAAAACAGGCCAGCCCGAGACGGGCAGGGGAGGTGGGAGCCCCAGGCCAACACAGGGCAAGCGCGTGAAGCCCCTGAGAGACCAAGGGAAGAGAAAGAGAAACTGAACACACATGGTACTCTCTCTAGAGAAGAGAGAAAGAACGTTTAACCACTCTCGAAGAGAGAAACTCTCACTCCATATATAACTGCTGGATAGCCCAAATCCCGAACCCAGGTGGTACAAGGGAAAAAACAGCTTCCACCCCTGCACCATCCCAGCAGGGAGTCTGCGGCTACAGCGGCAGTGGCCTCAGGGGTGCGTACTTCGGCCTCAGCTGCAGGAGCAGGAGCACACACCTCGTTTCCACGGCCCATCTCGCCCCCAGCATTGGCTGCACGAATCCCGAATCCCGGGTGCCAACAGGAAAAAAATAGCCCCCACCCCTATGCGATCCTGGCAGGGAGTTGGCAGCGGTGGAGGCCAGGGGTGTGCTTCTGCTACAAGAGCGCACAGCTCATTTCCGCCAGCACCCAGTGCCTCAGGCAGCAGCAGCGCAGATCCCAGCCCATGCCAAGAGAAACTCATCCCTCCCCCAACTAAATCTCAATCCCTGCTGGGGGCTGGGAGTTGGCAATGGTGCCTGTAAGGGCGTGCACTTCTCCTCTGTGCACCTTGCCTCAGGCAGCACACCTCGCCTCAGACAGCAGCAGCGCAAATCCCAGCCAGCGCCAAGAGAAACTGATCCCTCCCCCTACGCAATCACTATCCTGGCTTGGGGATGGGAGTCAGCAGCGCTGTCTGTGAGGGCTTGCACCTCGCCTCCGGCAGCAGCAGCACAATTCCCTGCCAGCGCCTAGATAAACTGCTCCCTCCCCCTACGAGATCCTGGCTAAGAAGCCAGGTGCCAAAGCAAGTACATCTCATCTGTGGTAGCACTAAAGTGCATAAACTAGGAATTTGAAACTAGGCTACCCTGGAAAATACAATTTGGCTCAGCTGTGGCACAAGAAGATTGGACTCATTAGAGTGGCCTACAGTGCGTAGTTACAGCAAAGCTTGGAGCACCTCCATTCTACTCTCTGCAGCCATCAAGACAGGGCCTCTGAGAGCAGCCCCCAGGACTACTACACCAAACCACGGATATCCACGAGAGGGAGCTGCTACTGCTTTTTCTTTTTCTTTCTTTTTCTTTTTCTTTTTTTGGCTTATTTTTTATAATTATTACCTTTTTTATTTAATTTTTTTATTTTTACTCCTTATTTTCCTTACTCCTTTATCCCTCTTTTTTTTCTTTTATTAATTTTTCTTTCTTGCAATCCAGATATATTCTCCTGTATCTCATCCTAATGTCTCCCCTCAACTGGTCATACACTTTTAGTTGTCCATTGTCCTTTGTTGTCTTGGTCCATGCTTGATTTTTTTTTCTTCTTTTCTTCTCGTTCCTCTCCATTTTTTTCCTTCCTTTCCCCATTTTAATTTGTTTGTTTGTTTGATTTGTCTGTGCATTTGTGTGCTTCTGTTCCCTCTGTGTTTGTCTGTCTATTTTCCTTCGTAGGGCAGCCCCAAGAAACAAGCCAAAGTGCACATGACAGCAAGTCCCAAATATCGCTGAGTATGGAAATAAATTTTTCAAAGGCACAACAAGAGAAACTGAGAGACACCATTAAAAGAATATTTCTGGAAAAGACAGGCCCCAGACAGTCATTAAGCCTCCTTTAACAGAGCAATATCAACAGATGCACAGTGCACAATGAGCTTTTTAAAACTGACAAGGGACAGAAAACTAGCCAAAATGACAAATGAAGGAATTCTACCCTGATGAACCTCCAGGAAGAAGTCACAGCCACAGAACAGCTCAACACAGACCTAAATGACATCACTGAACAAGAATTTTAAAAACTTGTCATAAAATTAATCGCTGGTGTTGAAAAAAGTATCAAAAAAGAAACTGATACAACAACTAGGCACTTTGAAAATAGGTGTGACGAGTTTTAAAAGGCTATAAATGAGGTGAATAATAAAATGGAGACAGCCACCTCAAGGATTGAAGAGGCAGAGAGAAAAATAGGTGATTTAGAGATATAGTTATAGCAAAAGTGGAAGCTGAAAAAAAGAAAAAGAAATTGATCCAAGAGCAGGAAAGGAGAATTCAAGACCACAGTGATACAATCAAATGGAACAACATCCGTATCATAGGAATTCCAGAAGAGGAAGACATAGAGAAAAGTCCTGAAGGGATACTAGACCAAATTATAACTGAAAATTTCCTAAATCTGGGGAAAGAAATAGACATTCAAATTCAAGAGGCACAAGAACCCCCTTAAGACGTAATTTGAACACATGCTCGGCATGATATATCAAAGTAAACTGGAAAATATAAAGATAAAGAGAGATTTCTGAAAGCAGCTAGGAATAAAAGGGTCCTCACATACAAAAGGAAACCTATCAGAGTGGTTACAGACCTATCTAATGAAACTTGGCAGGCCAGGAAGAAATGGCAGGAAATCTTCAATGTGATGAACAGAAAAAACATGCATCCAAGATCCGTTATCCAGCAACCCTGTCATTCAAAATATAAGGAGAGATGAAGGTGTTCCCAAATAAACAAAAACTGAGAGAATTCAAGACCACCAAACCAGAGCTACAAGAAATCCTAAGAGGAAATCTATGAAAGAAATGTTGCAAAGAATACAAGGTGCCAGAGACACCACTACAAACATGAATTCTATGGAGAACACAGTGAATCTAAATCCACATTTTTCAATAATAACACTGAATGTCAATGGACTGAATGCTCCATCCAAAGGACACAGGGTAGCAGAATGGATAACAAAACAAAATCCATCTATTTGCTGTCTACAAGCAACCCGTTTTAGACCTGAAGATACCTTCAGGTTGAAAGTAAAGGGATGGAGAAATATCTATCATGCGACTGGAAGCCAAAAGAAAGGCGGAGTAGCCATACTTATATCAGACAAACTGGACTTTAAAGTAAAGACAGTAACAAGAGATGAAGAAGGACATTATATAATAATTACAGGGTCTCTCCATCAGAAAGAGCTAACAATTACAAATATCTATGCACCAAATTTGGAAGCGCCAAAATACATAAAGCAATTAATCACAGACAGAAACATTCTTATTGATAAGAATGCAAATTGCAGGGGACTTTAATACTCTACTGACAGCAATGGATAGATCAAACAGAGAGAAAATCTCTAAGGAAACAGTGGACCTGAACGACACACAGAAACAGATGGAATTCATAGACATATTTAGAACTCTGCATCCTGAAGTTAGGAAATCCACCTTCTTTTCGAGTGCACATGGCACATTCTCCAAGATAGATCACATGCTGGGGCATAAAGCAGCCCTCCATAAGTATAAACGAATAGAGATTATACCATGCACACTTTCAGATCACAATGCTATGAAACTTGAAATTAACCACAGGAAAAAGTCTGGAAATCCTCCAAAAATGTGGAGTTTAAAAACCACCCTACTAAAGAATGATTAGGCTAATCAGATAATTAGAGAAGAAATTTAAAAATATATGGAAACAAATGAAAATGAAAATACAACAATCCAAAATCTCTGGGACCCTGCAAGGCAGTCCTAAGAGGAAAGTATATTGCAATTCAGGCCAATTTCAACAAACTAAAAAAAGCGCAAATTCAAAATTTAATGGAGCATCTACTGGAACTAGAAGAGAAGCAGCAAGAGCACCCAAAACCCAACAGAAGAAGAGAAATAATAAAATTCAGGGCAGAAATAAACAATATAGAATCCAAAAAAACAGTCGAGCAGATCAATGAATCTAAGGGTTGATTCTTTGAAAAAATAAACAAAATTGATAAACCTCTAGCCAGGCTCCTCAGAAAAAAAGGAGAGAGCACCCAGATAAACAAAATCATGAATGAAAAAGGATCTATTACAACCAATCCCTTAGAAATACAAGCAA
Source organism: Mungos mungo (assembly GCA_004023785.1). Classification (NCBI taxonomy): domain Eukaryota; kingdom Metazoa; phylum Chordata; class Mammalia; order Carnivora; family Herpestidae; genus Mungos; species Mungos mungo. The sequence goes on along the minus strand of PISW01007897.1, from coordinate 22,106 downwards.
TCATCAGAGATTACTATGTTCCCGATATCAGGGGGAAACCTTTCAGTTTCAGTCTTTATTATTTCTTTCTTCTGCTCGGTTTTGGGTGCTCTTGCTGCTCCCCTCTAGATCCATTAGGTGCTTTGTTAGATTTCGAATTTGTGCTTTTTCTGGTTTGTTGAAATAGGCCTGCATTGCAATACACTTTCCTTTTAGGACTGCGTTTGCTGTGTTCCAGAGAGTTCGGAATGTTGTATTTTCGTTTTCAATTGTTTCCTTATATTTCTTAATTTCTTCTGTAATTGCCTGATTGCCCAAACCATTCTTTAGTAGGGTGGTTTTTAACCCCCACATTTTTGGAGGTTTTTTAGAATTTTTCCTGTGGTTAATTTCAAGTTTCATAGCATTGTGATCTGAAAGTGTGCCTGGTATGATCTCAATTCATTTATATTTATGAAGGGCTGCTTTATGCCCCATTATGTGATCTATCTTGGAGAATGTGCCATGTGCACTCAAGAAGAGGGTAAATTTCCTAACTTCAGGATGCAGAGTTATATATATATATATTCCATCTGTTCCAATGTGTCATTCAGGTCCATGTTTTTTTAGTGATTTTCTGTCTGTCTGATCTTGCCATTGCTCGCAGTGGAGTATTAAAGTCCCCTGCAATTAGCACATTCACACAAAAAACCTGAAATACCTAGGAATAAGCCTAACCAACAATGTAAAGGACCTATATGATAAAAACTTTAGAAAACTTGTGAAAGAAATTGAAGAAGACACCAAGAAATAAAAACAACATTCCATGCTCATGGATCAGAAGAATAAACATTGTGGAAATGTCATTACTACCCAAAGCAATCTACACATTCAATGCAATCCCCACTAAAATTGCACTAGCATTCTTCTCAAATCTAGAACAAGTTATCCTCAAATTCATATGGAACCACAAAACTCCCCAAATAGCCAAAGTAATACTGAAGAAAACCAAAACGGCAGGCATCAAAATCCCAGAGTTTAGCCTCTACTACAAAGCTGTCATCATCAAGACAGAATGGTATTGGCACAAAATCAGATACATAGACCAATGGAATAGAACAGAGAACTCAGAACTGGGCCCACAAATGTACGGTCAATTAATTTTTGACAAAGCAGGAAAGAGTATGTGATGGAAAAAAGACTGCCTCCTTAGCAGGTGGTGCTGGGAGACATGGACCTGTAGAAGAATGAAACTAGACCACTGTCTTACCCCATACACAAAAATAAACTCACAATGGCTGACGGACCTGAATGTGAGACAGGAAACCATCAAAACCCTCAAGGAGAAAGTAGGGAACAACCTCCTTGACCTCAACCACAGCAATTTCCTACTTGACACATCCCCCAAGGCAAGGGAAATGAAAGCAAAACTGAACTCTTGGGACCTCATCAAGATAAAAAGCTTCTGCACTGCAAGGGAAATGATCAAGAAAACTAATAGGCAACAGACAGAATGGGAAAAGATAGTTGCAAATGACATCAGATAAAGGGCTAGTATCCAAAATCTATAAGGAACTCACCAAACTCCATACCCCCGCCCAAAAATAACCCAGTGAAGAAATGGGCAGAAGACATGAACAGATACTTCTCCAAAGAGGACATCCAGATGGCCTACAGGCACATGAAATGATGCTCAACATCACTCATCATCAGGGAAACACAAATCAAAACCACACTGAGATACCACCTCACGCAAGTCAGAGTGGCTAAAATGAACAAATCAAGAAACTATAAATGCTGGTGAGAATGTGGAGAGACAGGCACCCACCTACACTCTGGTGGCAATGTAAACTGGTACAGCTGCTTTGGAAAACAGTGTGGAGGTTCCTCAAAAAACTATTGATAGAACTCCCCTATGACCCAGCAATAGCACTGCTAGGGATTTACCCACGGGAAACAGAAGTGCTGTGCATAGGTGCACATGTACCCCAATGTTCATAGCAGCACTGTCAACAATAGCCAAATCATGGAAAGAGCCTAAATGCCCATCACCTGATAAGTGGATCAAGAAGATGTGGTATATATATATATACAATGGAGTATTACGTGGCAATGAGAAAGAATGAAATCTGGTCATTTGTAGGAAAGTGGATGGACCTCTAAGATGTCATGCTAAGCAAAATAAGTCAGACAGAGAAGGACAGATACCATATGTTTGCATTCATAGGTCTAACAGGAGAACAGGCAAAACCTAATGGAAGACCAGGAGGAGGGGAAGAGGTAAACCAAGTTGGAGAGAGAGAGGGACGCAAAATTTGAGAGACTATTGAATACTGAAAACGAACTGAGGGTTGAAGGGAAAGGGGGAGAGGGGAAAAGAGGTGGTGGTGATGGAGGAGAGCACTTGTGGGGAAGAGCACTGGGTGTTGTATCGAACCGAATTTGACAATAAACTATTTAAAAAATAGTTAAATTTAACTTTGAAAGAACGTATTATTCTAACATGACGGAATTCTTCCATAAGATAAAAAGAAAAGTAGAAATAACTGTTCAACAATAGAAACCTTAATATTACAAGCTGGAAGGGAAAGTATAAGAACAAGAAATTACTAGGTAAGCATAATCATGAAATAGATGCAAAAATCCTAAACAACATATAAGATCACCAAATAGAGCAATTTATTAAAATGTTAGAATATTGTTGTCAATTTGAAGCTTATTCTAAAAATGCAGGAAGTTGTTTAGCATTATAAACAATTATAATTGGAATTCAACTGATTAACATATTCACGAAGAAAATGCTAATAATAACCTCATTATATATTGAAAAATAATTTGATAAAATTGATATTTTGTCTGATAAAAAAAAAACTCTTAGCAACTGAAGAATAAAAGCAAACTTTCTGAACTGGTAAAGAGTATCCCTCAAACATCTCCAAAAAATATCAGTTTCAGTGGAGAAACTATATATATTCCTTTTAAAATAAGGAGCATAATGATTCTTATGGAAAACAATTTAACTCTGTACTTGAGGTTTGCAAAGGCATAGTTATGAATTTGAAAGAAGGAAAGGAGGAAAGAAAACAACACTATGTAAAATGAAAATAATGGAAAGCTATTTACAAAGTTATCAAAATGCCTAACAATGATGAATATAATGCAAATTTGTTGCATTTCTATAGACCAGAATTCAACAGTTAAAAATGGGAAAGGCTTGACCTATCAGTTATCAGAATTTATTACAAGATGATGGGAATGAAGACTGTGGATTAGCGCATTGACATAACAGTTATCAAGGGAACACAACAGAAAGCCCAGAAATGTATGCATGTGTTGAAATTGATAGAAAGAAGAGATGTCAGTGCCTATTAGTTGGTAAAGGATGGACTATTTTTAAGAAATTTAGTATAATTTTGGCTCAGTCGGTTAAGTGTCTGGCTTTGGCTCAGGTAATGATCTCATCATGGTTCATGGGTTCAAGCCCCGCATCAGGCTCTGTGCTGGCATCTCAGAGCCTGGAGCTTATTTCTGATTCTGTGTCTCCCTCTCTCTCTGCCCTTCCCCCACTCTTGCCCTATCTCTGTCTCTCAAAAATAAATAAATGTTAAAAAATTTAAAAAATTAATTGTACTACAAAAATTATCCACATAGAAAGGGGAAAATAAATAGCATCCCACTTACACAGTCACACACACCATACACACACGTCACACACACTCAGAGCTAGGTAAATGATAAAAATGCTTAGAATAAATTTTGCACACTTCAGGAGAAAACTCAAGAATATCTTTAAGATTTGGGCATAAAGAAGGATTTTTTAAAAACACACAAAAAGCTCACCATCAAAGAAAAGACTGACAATTAAGCTAAATTAAATTTAACAACTACAATACTGAAAACGATCCTGAGGGTTGAAGGCGGAGGGGGATAGGGAGGGGGAAGGGAGGTGGTGGTAATGGAGGAGGGCACTTGTGGGGAAGAGCATTGGGTGTTATATGGAAACCAATTTGAAAACTATTTTTTTAAAAAGTAAAACAAACAAAAAAAACCCCAAATAATTTAACAACTACTTATCAAGAGGCCCCATAAATGAAGTAAAAATACAAACTACAAACTGGAAAATGGCATTTGAAACCTATAATAAATAAAGAATTAAAATCCAGAAACCAGAAAGAATCTCTGGAAGGCAATAAGTAAATAAAAGAGTAAAAACTCAAATTAAAAAAATGTACAGAGCACTCGGACCGGCCTTTCAGAAAATGGATATGAAGATGATCAAACAAATAAAAAGATGTTCAAGGAAATACCTTTGATTACCTCCTTGAGATGGCAGATAGGCATGGATCCATTGAAGATGGAACCTAGAACCTCAGCTGGCATTCTTACACAGTACTGCTGGAAACACAATCAGAACATTAACTTTGCAAGACAACTTGATGATATCTTGTAAATGGAATGTGTGTGCAACTCAGCAAGTCCACTGCAACTTTATATTCTAGAAAAATTCTTCCAGGTGCATCAGGAGAGAAGACCACAATGTTTGTGATAGTATTATTCATAGGGAATTGTAAAACTGCTCTTAATTGAAAAAATAAGAAAATGAGGGGGGGGGATGGGTCATTCAATAAATGCCAATAAGCTTTCATCTTTATTGTAATCATTTCAGCAATGTTTCTTTCTCAACTATTCTTTTGTAAAATGATATTAAAGACTCAAATTTCAAGCATACATTCTGGAATTTTGAAAAGGAAATTTCTGCCCGTTTGTCTTCAGAAGACTAGTTTTACATGGGAATTCTGGCAGGAGTTTTCCCTGTTAAGTGTAGGAAAATGAACTTCTTCACCTTTATCATTCAAACAAAGGTGTTATATGATTTTACCCCCTTTTTCTGCTCCCCTGACTTGTGCTTTCCTTCCTGCTCACTAGAGATTTTACACAAATGGGTTAAGTCACTTAAGAAAGCATTGCTTCTCTTTGTTTCCTCTAATGGCTGACTGATTTTTTTTTCAATTTTACCTAAATGGTCCTATCAGTGGGATCCAAGTAGGCACTATCTCAGGAAGGAGCCTAAGTGAGTGGAATGGGGTGCCCCAAAGAGTGTTCCTTGGATCTTATGGGCACCTGCTTCTCTGGTCCAGGCTCATTCAGTCAGTGGTAAAAGTGATGCACAAGGTCTCCTGGCCTTTGCCAAAAGGAGAGAAAGAAAACAGAACAAAAGCAAAGGCCATTTACCCTCAAAGAAGTCAGGTAGGAATTAACCATTATGATGATTCTGTAACACTGTACATTTCATAATTTTGTCACAATGGCTGTCATTTGATACACAATGTCCTCCAATGGAATTCTGACAATGTCAAGCAGAAATATCCACCTCCAAGGGGTGTCTGATGCTATGGTGTGAGCATCTTTACCCATCCTTGGCTAGGATATTTTGCAGTTCTGTAGAAATAAAAGTGGATTTGTGGAGGGCTGATGGTGATGCAGGCATTGTGTATCCATCATGATGCAAATGGTTTCTTTACAAGGTAGTGCAAATATCCCCCCTCCAGGGAGATAGAATTGATTTTTGGTCTGCAGATGGCTTATCCAAATATTTTATTTTTTTTCAAACATTTTAGTGCCTGAAATATTACCCAGGTGAGCATCTGTTAGTGAATCTATATCGGCATCCTGATTGTCTTTACATATCTGTTCTTTAGACACTGCTTTGGATGTGTTTTCATCTTACATCATTAATTAATGAGTTAAAAGAAATCATTAACACGTTTAAATTTGCATTGTCACAATTTTACATTTTGAGTATTATCCTTTAAAAGTTTCTAGTTATTGTTAGCTAAAAGAACCAAAATGCTACAAACCTTAAATTTCATCATGGATGTTTACAAATATTCCACTTGATTCTCTCAGAAAATGTTAGAAGGATTAATTACTATGCCCTATTTTGCAGATGTTGAAGAGGCTCAGATAATTTTAGCTACTTGTACTTAGATTCACATCTCCTAAACAGAGAGTGTGCCCCTAGACAAACAGGAAACTCTCAGCTCTACCTCAGCCCTACTCATTCAGAAACTGGGTGTGGGAGACAATCAGCTAATTGTGTTTTTCTAAGCCCTGCGAGTATGCTGACACACACTCATGTGCCACTGCCCTACAGCTGCACTGGTGAAGGACCAGAGGAATTTTAAGGAAAATGCTGATGCCTGGGCCCTCTGTAGGTGTTCTGATTTAATTGGTCTGGTGTGTATTCGAGCATCTGGACTTTTAAAAACTCCCTGGGAAGTTCTAATGTGTAGCTAGGGTTGCAAGCTGCTACTTCTATAGACTGACAGTCCCAAATCAGAAATGCCCCTTACACTTTTGAAGTATTTTCAGCCTACACTGTCTGCCTAGATAGGCATGTTACTAGACAGATATTATTTAGATAGGATACTTCTAAGGGCATCTCATGAAGAGACTGATTTCCCTTTGCACCAGATATTAGAATATGGATCATAAAATAATAGGATATACTCCTTTCACTGAAGTAAATGGAATGTTCTTTGGGTTGAAGAAAATAAAAAAGAATGTCATTTGGATTGACCCCATATGGTTCAGTTACTTCTCAATATAGCACAAATTCATTTTAATTTAATGGATTTGTTACAAATTTCCTGAAAAGCTTTTTCAGAAGGAGATTGTAAATTAGCAGCTCAGCATCCTACTGAGGAAGTCATTATGTAGCAAGCTCCAAGCTGAGATAATCAAATAATAACTGACAATTTATAACTACCAAAGTAATATTCTTAAATATGGAATAGTGAAAGGGAACATTTGCCAACAGCATTTTTGCAGTGGAGATTAGTTTTCAAGACAACAAACAAGGTACCTCCTTCTTTGTGGCCATCTGCCCTTGCCTTTGAGATATTTGGGCAGTGGGCACAGATCCAAGTGATTTCTCCTTCTGAAACTTCCTCTGCTGAGCCTGACAGCACGAGGCACAACTTCAGGAACCTTGCAGGAATATTTACTCAATTAGTAATGAAAATTAGCAAAGAAATGTGCTAGCTTGAATATATCAGACTGGGGGGTTATGTCTTATGTTTCTAACCCAGGATGTCTCAAGAAAATGTGTTTGCAATAGAATCAATACAGTAACTGGCTATATCTTTTCATTCATCATGGTAATTGTCTAGTGAAGTTCTAAGCTAAGAGATCTCTAAATAAATCCAAATATACAATGTTGGGACTTGTTTAGGACACTACATTCTCATTATGTTTTGAGTAATATCTTATGATTTGTGGTTCAGAAATATTTTTTTCACATCAAGAATGATTTTTAGGGTATCTGACAGACTAACTGGGTTTTAAGAAATTTTATTCTGTGAAGAAAAAGTCCTCTCATGCTCAAAAAAGATCTCATCCATCTGCTACTTAATTCCACCTCACAGTAAGTTCTACTTTTTATAACCAATTATATGTTCATACCATGAGATATTAATGCATCTGTGGAATTCACTAATCTATGCATATCTTTAATTCCTAGTAAGAATATCAGTTCCCTGAGAACAGGGCAAGGCTAGGATAGTGTGCCTTACAGTTTAAATTCATCTTTGGGTCTTAGATATATGGTTGGTATGTAATAGATCTGGTAACTCTGATGAGGGAGTCTGTATGAATTCACTCACTCTTGCCACACAATGCTTTAACCTCTGAGACAACTTACCTTCAAAACCTGGCTCTGCTACAAAATACCTATGTACCTTGGGCAAATTGTATGGATGTAACTCAGTTCCCATGGCTTGTGACTCAGTTTTTCCATTGGTGAAATGGCGATAAGCATTGTATCTACCTCATAAATTTGTTTTGGAAAGAGTAAGGTATTTAATTTGGGTAAAATACTTAAGAACAGAGCTGAGCACATGTTAAGAGTCAATAAATGTTAGCTAATAGCAGTAGCACGGTGGCCACTTTTATGGGAAGATTTAATTTCTGGGACCCTGAAGAATACTTTGTGACTAATGTCTCCTGTATCTGCCTGACTTGGTATCTCAAATGAAATTGTTGAGCAACACCAAAATCCTTGTGCCCCCACCTTCTCCGCTTAAGGTTCAATATATAAGCCTATTGTCTGGTGTGGTCTTACCACTGAGAGCAACTGAAATGTCACAGGGGTTGAATTCCCAGACCTCCCTGTAACTTGCAAAGCATTGAAAGAAATGGAAATTCAGTTTAAGTGGGGAAAGAAGGGAAATGTGAGAGAGGGAAATGAGTCTAATGTCAATTGGTGGGAAATCAGGAGGAACAGATGCCTGGGAGAAGGGAGGGCAGAAAAGGAATGTGCAATGCTAACCTCTTGTTTGGTTTCTCATGACCACAACTTAAATGTAAGGACAATTGGATGCATCAGTACAATAATTAACTGAACAGTAATTAAGTTGGGGTAAGAACACCACATGTAGCAAATACAAATATAGCAAATATGGTATATCGGAATCCCATCAGGGAACAGATGCACCATTATTCCCAAATTAGGATCATTTGAGGAGAGATCATTAAAGGAAATATTTACAAAATGGTAGGCAAAGTGTTTCTTTGGCCACCAGATTCAGGAAATTTATGGCTGTCTGTGTTCATACCCCTCTTTGAATGGCCTCTGCTCACATTGGTTAACTGAAGTTAGAGAGAGGTCTGCTGACACTATCACATGATAGAGACAGTCTCATCTTCTTATTTCCTTTACTGCTACATTTGGATAATTCAGAAAGGAAGTGCAGTGTAGATCTTGAAGTTTCTAATGATAGATCTTTGATACTGACCTGGTGTCTCAGTAAACTGTCCTTGGAGTTTATTTTTATCAAAAATCAATTGAACAAATAATGTGTGGATATTTTCATTTCACTACCACATTCAGCTTATATTGAAGCTTAATACATTTCTAAGAGAGGAAGAAACCAAAGAAATACAGCTTCTTTTTCATGTTCAACGATTTATAATCTCACTAAGGAGATGTGACACCAAAGGAAGTTTATGGTCTGATGGGAACAGGGTTGACATGGGAAACAGACAACTGAGCATCCCAACCAATGACCCATGTCTGTCCCTGTTCTTCATTTTCTTTGAAATTTATTTTTACTTAGCTGGGTGAGGGCCAGTGGCCAGAAGATGGAGGATAAGGACAGAAGGGATGTCTTGGTGGGGCTGTCAATAAGTTTGAGAACAAGCAGAATGATGTAGTAGAGAACTATGAAGTCCAAGTCTGGTCAGATCTGGGAGTACTTCCTAGCTGCATAAACATCAATAAATTAATCTTGGGAAGACTTGCAAGTGCAAGATTTCAACTGTAAAATGAGGGAAACAATAGCTGCTCTTCAAGATTACCTTAAAGATTAGATGTAACACAGATTAGCAAATTGCCACATTGCAGATTCCATAAAGGTGGTAATTTTCCTTTCTCTTAACCATGTATCAATTCCTCAGGCATGGTATCTCACATAGATAGGGATTTGATAAATATTGCTTGGTTAGTTAAGTGTCTAGCATAGAGTAGACAATTAAAAATAGTAGATATTTCATTATTATTTCATTTCCAGCTCTAAAATTATGTGATTTATTGATAAGATCCTAATGAAAACTAACAATAAAGGCAATAACTTCCTTAAACTTTATTGATTTTTAAAAATTTTTTGACGTTTATTTTATTTTTGAGAAAGAGAGACAGAGCATGAGTTGGAGAGAGGCATAGAGAGAGACACACACACACACACAGAATCTGAAGCAGGCTTCAGGCTCTGAGCTGTCAGCACAAAGCCGGATGTGGGGCTCAAACCCATGAACCCTGAGATCATGACCTGAGCCAAAGTTGGATGCTTAACTGACTGAGCCACCCAGGTACCCCAAGGGAATAACTTCTTTATTTAATGATGCATTATCTGTGATCTATTGTGCCAGGAGATTGGGCTCCAAAGATGAAAGTGGTTGTCTTTTCACCAGAGTGAAGGCTGAAGAAATTGGACAAGGAAGTGGGGAGACAGTGCAAGATTTTAGGTGAGCCTTAGAAATGGCCCCTCTATGACATAAGCTTGTTGGGCTTGGGGAAATCCTGGGGGGACTATGGGTCTGTAGAGAGTGTTGTAAGTGGGAATCTTCCAACAGACAATTCTGAGTGAAGGGTGTACCTGTAAATTATTTATTAAGAACATGAAACTGGTAATATGATAAGCAGGATATAGGGAAGGGGTGCGATATCAAATGGAGACTCAGCCTCAGCCTGATCCCATGGGAGCTCTGGAGCATACATTATACTTCATATTTATCTATCCCACCATAAGCCAGAAGGTTGAGATTTTGAACTTCTGCTTCAGTCACTCATTGTCTAAGAAACTCTCAGCCTTGGGAGTGGCAGGGGCTGTAAACTTCCAGGCAATTCCATCAGCATAAAGACAATCCTCTGGAGAATGGCATAGGTGTAAGCAAAACACAAGGAGGTTGGAGGGTTGGGGTACAGAACCATTAAGGGATCCGCAGAGATATGGATAGAGCACCAATAGCATCTAATACTAAGTCAGGACCAGAAAGAGGGCCACCTTAGAATAGAGTCTGGATTCTGACAAGTCTCCATTTCCAATGGTCTGTCTGGAAAAAAAAAAAAAAAAGGCATTCAGTACTTGATGCTGACACATCTCCTCCTGGTCTAATTCAGTCCCGTGCAATTTTGTAGCATGGGCACAAGGGGCTGCCTGAGCAGTTTCAAGGGGATGAGGTAGTTCTGGTAGCAAAAACAGTATCTCCAAGCCTAAGAAAAGTGAAGATGCCTCCTCAGGGATAAATGCTGGAAAGATGAAGGAAGGGCACCGCCGGGGGATCAGATGCTGGCCCCAGATATCTTTGTTTTCCCTGAGAAGTTCTCCCTTAGGGACCTCTTTGACCTTCTTTGAGCCTCCAAACAGAATTAGGGTTAGCAGTGACATGGGAAAAAGAACTTGCAGGGTGCTTTTATCATCAGGAGCCCAGGCACTGCCTAACTTCTGTGAGCCAAGATCCTGGCAAGGCCCTTCACATACTTTATATCTCTTTAGGGGAGTCTTGTGAGATAAGCAGCAATCCTCTGACAGGGGAGGCAGCTGAGACAAAACAACAACAACAACAACAACAACAACAACAAACTCAGGTACAACTCCCCGAGGTGATTGGTGGGCAGGATTCCAAGTGCAGTCTAGGCTAATTCCAAACTGAGAAGCCTTTCACTTTGGCCAAGGAATACCTTTATATTCTAAAGAGTTTGTCGTGGACTAAGTTAATCCTTGAACTGGCAATTGAAAAATGAAACAAAACAAACAAGAAAACAAAAAACTTCAAAATGTCAACTTGTATTTGAATTTTTAGGCAATTTCTGATAGCAAAAGTAGAAAGACAATCCAAATTCTGACATGGGTCGATATTTTTTGTGAAGGCTGAAATTAAAATGAGTTAGTGATTCCCTACCCAGTAGCCAGAAAAATGCATTTCTCTGGAGCAGAATGTTTGCTCATATTTTATAAGAACTGGTAATTGCATAAGCACCCATGTCACCCTAAGTAATGAAAAGTAGAATCTCTGTATTGCTTATCTGCAGCAGGTGCACAGTGTTTAAGTGGTGTCTTCTGCATATTAACTTCAAATTGGTCTCTGTCTCACATTTTATCTGTCTTATTTTGCCATATAATGGTTATTTTTTTTTTCAGCTTCAACTCTATCTGGAATAATTATTTATTTTAATTATAGACCATTAATATAATTTAGCCAGGACATTCTAACTCTAACAATGTCAAGGGCAGTAATGTGTCTTGTTCCACCCCTTTATTGGTTGAGACATATATTTATTAGTACCTCTATCATATTAGAATACAATCATCCTATTATAGTCTGTGCTTCCTATTGACTAACAAGTCCTTTAATAGCAGGAGGTAGATTTTATGCAAGTCTTTTTTTTTAACCTCTCTTATATTTTACAGTTAAATGGCTGCTGTTCAGTATGCAAGTGGTCACTGGTGCTTGGCTTATGCCAGTTTATCAGTCTACACCTGGCACTAATGATGGATCCCATCTCATCATAAATTATCTCTATAGCTGAAAACCTGCCATGAGTTATTTTGGTGTATAATAGAATAAGTATGTATTTAACCAATGAAAAATCACTGCAAACACCAGTGATACTGTTTGTTTATGTATAAGACAACATATACATCCTCCCATTCTTAAAAGGGGAGAAGGAATATACATAAATAGACATTGAAATGTAACAGAAAAAAGTGAATTTTTGTTATCACTAAGTTCAGGAATTCTAGGTGAATCTCATTTTTCTTCCACCATTAAATAGTATCCAACATTTCTAACAATGCCAGACACACAATAAAATATTTTTTAAAGGGTAGTTATAAATGGATGGAAAAAAATCCTTCAAAAATAAGAAAGGAGAGGATAAAACTTGTTGTAAAGGCATATTTCATTTAGAAAGATGTATCTCTATAGTGAACATTGTTGTGTGGGCTGTCCAAGAGTAATTAAATATATTGTCCCTCCAGAGGTACATGCACTATGTTAAATTTTTACCTTAGTCATTAAAGATTTATTTTTAGAGTTCCACTCTTGACAGAACAATATTCCAAGTATTAGATTTTACATTTTAGTCTAAATTCTTCTCTCTACTTTCTCACTTATTTGCAACAAAACAGTAAGTGAAATGTAACCATTTGAATAAATAAAGCATGAACTCCAGAGAATGCAGCTCTCATGCTGTGTGTGTAATGAAATCTACTTCTCTTTGATGATCTCGATTAAAAGAAGTTAAAAATTGGGACTGTGACTAATTATTTCTTGATGTATTTGTGCTTTTTGCCAGGCAGAAAAAGTAAGCAAGAGTTTCTAGCAGGGTTTCCCAGGGTTGTCCTTGGCTTCAGGCTCCTGGAATGAATAAGATTATTTTCAGGGAAGAGGACTAAGTGCTAATCTTAGAAATGAATGAGTGAAAGGATTTTGTTTCTGATGGCTATCTTTTTATATCAAACATCCGAAAACATAGAGAAAAAACAATAATCACTCTATTTTCCTCATAATCAATGGTTCAGGAATTCTGACTGGGCTCAACTGGGTGATCTTTCTGCTCCATATGATGTTGACTAGGGTCACTTAATGGTGTTCAGTTGCCAGCTAGTCTGGTCTGGAAGGTCGAGGTGGCTTTCACTTACTTCTCTGGTACTTCACTTACTTTCACTTACTTCATGCAGATGGTTGGGAGATTGGACTTAGCTAATCTCTTCTCCATCTCCACATCATTGCAAGTTTTCTCTTGCAAACTCCCTAGCAGTATGGTGGTGACACGGGCAAGTGTTCAAAGAGGTGGGAAACAGAAGCCACCGACATCTTAAGGCCTCACCTAAGAAACTTGTGTATTATTTTTGCCATTATCTTTTCTTCAAAGCATCCACAGAATATGCTCAGATTCAAACAGAGGGGCATAGATTCGACCTCTTGGTAAAAGTGTGTCCAGGAATATGTGGCTCTCTTTAATCCTGCATATTCTCTTATGGGGCATTTCCCTTAGAAATAAGATACCCCACTCTTATTGTCTCTAAACTGATGCATCAAAACTTCTGGTGCCTTCCAGAGGTTGGTCAAGGTCCATTTTACCCACATTTACATGTAACTAGATAACGTGACATATTAGAATCAAGTTCCCTAGACAATCTTTAAAATCCTTAATTATCGAGTTCTATAATAAAAATATATTCCCTGGCTCAATGTTTAAGTATAAGCAAAACTGAATGACTCTTACCTTGTTTGAGATAATTCATCATCTGCTCTAGAGAAAAGTTTTACTCAACTTATCATGAAAGAAAATAAGAAAAGGTAGAGTGACTTCAATGCCTATCATATATTAGATATTGAAATTCTGGTTGAGTCTTTCCCTCCCCCCTTAATATGTCAAGCATTGTTCTAGGTTCTGGAGATACACTATTGAGTAAGATTTTGTATTTTTTAAATGATTCTTAATTTAAAAAATTAAATGTTTATTTACTTTTGAGAGAGAAAGAGACAAACATGCAAACAGACAGAGTATGAGAAGGGAGGGGCAGATAGAGAGAGAGGGAAACAGAATCTGTAGCAGGCTCCAGGCTCCAAACTGTCAGCACAGAGCCTTACATGGGGCTCGAACTCACAGACCGCAAGATCATGACCTAAGCTGAAGTTGGACACTTAACCAATGAGCCACCCAGGTGCCCCAAATAAGATTTTTTAAATTGCTGTCTTCCTGGAGTTTATATGCTCATTATAAAGACACATGGCAAGTAAATAAATACATATACATATAGTTTCTGGTGCAGTAAAATACAGTGAAGAAAAATAACAAGTAATGAGCTAGAAAATGATTGTGGAGACAGAAAGGGAGCATTTCTGTTTAGATAGCAAAGGGAGGGTCTCCTGGCAAGTGGCATGTGAAAAGATAGGTTAATAAAGCGAGGAAGGTAACCATATGGTAATACTAGAAAAGAAAATTTCTTTGATTTGGGAAAATTAAGAAACACAAATTTCCTGAGACGGAAGTCAGCTCTAACTATTTGAGCAGAACATAGTTGTTGAGGAAACTAAGAAAAAGCTGGAAATTCTGTTATTAAAAGCACCTAAGCTTAGTGACTTAAATCAATAATAATCAGTCATTGTACTTCATGGATTCTGTTTGTCAAAAATTCAAGAGTCTCTTGTCTGCAAAGCTGTGGCTGCCAGTGTCCCTTGAGGCTGAAGTCAGGGGTCAGTCAGGGCTACAGGCACCTGCCAGCCATCAGGCTGGAGGTTCCAGGAGGAAGCCTTGTTCTCTACATGGCACAGCATCAAAACACTAATGCAGCATCAGTGCTGCTCTACCCGGTTGATAGAAGATTCAAGAGATTAGAGGAGAGCCAGGATTGGGATACACATGTAGTTTTGACTGTCATTGGAATACACAGTCTGCTCCAAGGGGCTAGACAACTTAAGGCCTTTTGAGCCACAGCAAGAAGTTAGAATTTTAGTGCAAGTGCAATGAGTATCCTTGAAGGATTGAGGAGGGAGACAGTAGAGACACATATGCAGAGGGATGACTTGCAGCCCTGCCTGTTCCTGGGGTCCCCAGGGTCTGCTAATTTTTCAATGGGCTTCCCTAGGAACTCAGATTTGCATTTTTAAAAGTTCACTTCAGATGATGTGGACAAAATTGACTGTAAGGTAAGAAGATAAGACGTTGCTGGTGGTTTCCAGGAATGAAAAGATGATGAGTCAGACTAGGTTATAGCTGTGGATATAGCAAGAAATTTCAAATTTGAAAAATATTTTGGAGTTTGAGCCAATAAGACTTTCTATTGGATTGGATGTGGGAGTTGAGAACTGAATTAGAAACAATTCCTAACATTTGGACTAGAGAAAAGTGGATGGTGCATCCTTTACTGAAATGGAA
This sequence comes from Mungos mungo, assembly GCA_004023785.1. Taxonomy (NCBI): domain Eukaryota; kingdom Metazoa; phylum Chordata; class Mammalia; order Carnivora; family Herpestidae; genus Mungos; species Mungos mungo. The sequence goes on along the minus strand of PISW01007897.1, from coordinate 6,703 downwards.
GAGCCTGGTCACAGAACTTATTTAGGAGTGCTGTGTGTACTCAATTTCCACACTCAGCATGTCCACTATGGTTGGTGCCTATTGATAGAGTGGGTACCAAAAGTTCTAGGAACAGGCAGTGTGATGGGCAGTGAGAAGGTCTTTGGTGATCCTAACAAGACCTTGAAGACACTGTGGTTAGAATGGATTAAAGAGAAAATAAACAAAAGAGAGAAGACAAAATTAGGGATCCATATAAAAATAAGACTTCAGGGCACCTGAGTGTCTCAGTTGATTAAGTGTTTGACTTTTGATTTTGGCTCAGGTCCTAATCTCATGGTTTCTGAGTTTAAGCCCTGCACCAGTGTCCATACTGACCGTCCAGAGACTGCTTAGGATTCTCTCTCTCTCCTTCTTTCTCTGCTCCCCCCTGCCGCACTTGCACTCATGCATGCACACTCTCTCAAATTAAATAAACCTAAAAATATGAAATTAAATTTAAAAACTTCATTGAGAAAACTATAGAGTTTCACTGAAGACCAAAAGTATGGAAGGAATGAAATGATGCAATTAGTATGCCATGTCAAGTCCAAGGGGCGGATCAATAATTTTCCAAACAATAGTGACTTGCTCACCTTAACAAACTGTCTACAATGTACACACCAACAGTCTTATGACAGTCTAATATTATTGAAGAGGATTCCAAAGAGGTGGAATTTGTTACTGTAGTCAGGAAAAATTCAGAGAAAGAGCTAAAAATAAGATTTTTAAAAATAAGATTCTGCTTTCCCGTCTCCCAATCTGAAATTGTGTGTGCACATGGACACATACATAGATAATCACGTTTCCTTAGTGTTGTATACTCTGTAAAGGGCAATTGAGTACAAGATTATAGGAAGGGAGTCATGTCTAAGCCTTGGGAAGCTGGGATTGTCTAGCATATTCGTTTATCTTTCAGGTTTACCATGGAAGTGCAGATGGCTCTCCACCACAGTGCACTGTACCCTGTAGTTTGTACAGTTGACCCTTGAACAAAGCAGGAGTTAGGGACACCGACCTCTACACAATCAAAAATCTGAGTATAACTTTTGACCCCCTTTAAAACTTATCTAATAGCCTACTGTTGCTACTGACTAGAGCTTTACTGATAACATAATTGATTAACAGATGGCACATTACATGTATTATATACTGTATTCTTACAATAAAGCAAGCTAAAGAATAAAAACTGTTACTAAGGAAATCATAAGAAGAATATATGTTTACAGTGTTGTATATATTTTTTTGTAAAAAATCTACACATAGGTGGGCCTGGCCAGGATAGGGCCAGAGCTGTGCCTGGCTCCAGGATGGTGATGATCTGCAGCCTGGTGGCCTGGGCTCAGCAGCAGCAGCCATCAGGTAACCTGTTGGTAGCAGTAGCAGCCTAGAGCCACAGTGCAGCTGCTTCATAGGCCCACACATGTATCATCACCTGTGGCCATTGTAGCTACAGACACAGGTAAGTGTCCCAGTCTCTGGGAGGCTGCGGAGAAGAGTGTATACTAACCTGGGAGGGATATGAGGGTCGCAGCACCTGAGCATAATCCCAGAGCCTAATGCTTGGAGGACTCTTAGAGTCTGGGGACACCAAGGACATCAGGTTCCCTGCATAGTGTCCTCCCCACCCTCTAAGTGCATACCTCAGTTTGAGCTTAGCCTGTGCCCACGATTTGACCCAACTACCCCATTTGAACACCTGGCAACCTACAGCCCTGCCTGGTCTGAGGCTGCAGAGGCTACTGATGGCCTCAGTGGCCTCCCTCATTACTCAGAAGGGAGCAGGCACAACCTCTGCACCAGCTGCCTTTGATTCAGTCCCTTAGAGACTAGGATGGGCAGTTTTAAATAAATGGTTTGTGGCTATTGCCTTCAAATCTTTGGGGAACAAATCTGCCTGTAAGTGTATCTGAGCAGTTCAAACCCTGAATTGTCTGTGGGTCTCAAGGATTCAAGGGTATATGGTTACAGTTATCATTTACTTTATGGATATTCTTTTTTTCTTTTTTAAATAATAGTTTATTGTCAAATTGTTTTCCATATAACACCCAGCATTATGGATATTCTTGATTGAAGTTTATAATAGACATTGACCCTCATCCCATAGGTTGACACATCCAACTTAAATCGACTGAGCACTTGCTATGTGCCAGCCATGTGCTGCTGAGTGTTGATAGTCAATATTAACATCGCAGACAAATGATGTCTTCTGGAGAGAGAAGGATGTTCTGGGTCTCAAGGTGGGAGACTGTTAGTCCAGCCCAGGGTTAATTACTCAATGCAGAGGAAGCTCTCCCCTTCAATATGCCTGTGTTTATATCCTTCCAGTCACCTGTGGACAGGCCTAACCTTAGAGTGGGGTTAACTAGAGAAAGACTGCTCTTGTGACTGGCCCAGAAGTGGCCTGACCATCTCAGAGGTTACCATACTTCCCAGTGGGGAGTTGGCAGGGAGAGTCTCAGACAGATGTGTACATGCCACAGACCCAAACAACCAGTACCTCTTTGATGGCGCAACTCCTTCAGACTGGAAGCCTCTCTCCCGCCCTTGACTCTGTGGCAACCTTAGAGGCCCTGTGTTTGTCAGACATGGAAGACATATGTGCTCTGGGCACCATATTCTAAAAGACATTTTCCTAGTGCAAACTATGCTGACTTATAGATATAGCTCTTAACAAAGAAGGTGTTATTGGGAACCTAGACCCCTGACCATTTGTCTTACTTCCTCTCAGCATTAACTACAGGACAAATCTGAACTTGTCTCTGTTCATAACTTCCATCTCCAGGCTCCTCACCACCATCTAGGCCTCATAAACCCTGTGCTTCCTTAGAAGCTGCAGCATCAATAAAGGTTAATCTGTTGAACAAGAATTCAATTTCAGGGAAGACAAATTCTGCTCCTGTTTATGTTAGAATAGCATTGACATTTTAGAAATAGATAGATAGGTGCTAAAATAACACTTTTTGTTACTAATGAAATTGGATTTTCTCAAGGCTCCATAAAATGTTCAAGTGTTACAGCTGTGCAGTTACTCTGGCATCGGGCTTTCCAGGGAAATGAATGATATTATGGCTACTATGTGACAGAAATTCCTACCCTGCTCAGGTCATTAAAATCATCTGAAGACAAGTTCAGAGTTTCCTTCAGAAATAAAGACCATGAAATGCTCCATAAAGTGCAGATTTCCTCAAGTTCTTTCTGTTTTCTTAACTCTCAACACTAACGCACTAAAATGCACCTAACAAAAAAGTTTCCTCAATATCCTTCCTCCACGAATAAAACAACTGCATTCTAATGCACACCCATGGCTTACCCAGAGTCATACCTCCAACTTGAGGCAGAGTTAAGGGTACAACATCTTTTAAGCTGTCACATCACTCATATCAATTGGCCATCAGTGTTACAATTGGGAAATTTTCAAGTATACTTTTTATAGATGGTACCTCAAGTCCTTTGGAGTTTCATTCATTCATTAATTCATCAAATCTTCATTGATAGTCACTGATGGGCTGGATACCATACTGGGTTTTGGGAACCTCCAGAAAGATTAGGCACATTGCAATACTATACTTTCTGGGTTCCTGGCCCAAAAAATTGTGAGATATAATAAAATGTTTGTTATGGGCCATAATTGCAAAACAGCACCTAGCATTGATTCATTTAGCTTGTTTAGTCCTAGCTCAGAATCTTAGTATTTCCTGAAATTTACAAAGGGCATTTAGCTATGATACCACAGATCAGAAAAGGTTCTATTATTAATGCATACATTAAAGCATTGAAATTTCGCCATTTGTTATTCTATGACATCATAGAATAGACTTCTTATGTTAAACAAGCCTGTTTTAAGAGAGGTAATTTTAAGAGGTAACATCTTAAATTGTGTATCTAAGAGTAGTCATCTACTCTAAATTAGGTGCCTGAGCTTCCATCAGCTTTTGCCCTGTGTAAGGTTGTCTTATTAACATGAGACATTTGATACTAGCACTATAGAAATGAAAATTAAACCATGATGACTTAGTATTTTTAATTTGTTTAATGTTTGAAGGAGAAATGAATCTAGAAAAATCAATTTTTATGATTCATTTTTATTTTTATTGATTTCTTATGTAGTTTATTGTCATTGTGGTTTCCATATAAACACCCAGTGCTCTTCCCCACAACTGCTCTTCTCTATGACCATCACTTCCCTTCCCCTTTCCACCTCCCCCTTCATACCTCAGTTTGTTTTCAGTATTAAGAGTCTTTCTTGATTTGCCTCCCTCCCTCTCCATAACTCTTTTTCCTCCCCATGGTCCTCTGTTAGGTTTCTCTTGTTAGACCTATGAGTGAAAACATAGTATCTGTCCTTCTCTGCCTGACTTATTTCACTTAGCATGACACTCTTGAGGTCCATTCATATTGCTACAAATGGCCAGATTTCATTCTTTCTCATTGCCATGTAATACTCCATTGTATATATAAACCACACCTTCTTGATCCCTTCATCAGTTGATGGACATTTAGGCTCTTCCCATGATTTGGTTATCATTGAAAGTGCCGCTATGAGCATTGGGGAACATGTGCCGCAGTGAATCAGCATTTCTGTACCACTTGGGTAGATCCCCAGCAGTGCTATTGCTGGGTCATAGGGGAGTTCTATGGATAGTTCTTGAGGAACCTCCACACTGTTTTCCAGAGTACCTATACCAGTTTACATTCCTACCAACAGTGTAGGAGGGTGCCCATTTTTCACATCCCCGCCAGCATCTATAGTCTCTTGATTTGTTCATTTTAGCCACTCTGACTGGTGTGAGGTGGTATCTCAGTGTGGTTTTGATTTGTGTTTTCCTGATGATGAATGATGCTGAGCATCCTTTCATGTGTCTGTTGGCCATCTGGATGTCCTCTTTGGAGAAGTGTCCATTCATGTCTTCTGCCCATTTCTTCACTGGATTATTCATTTTTTGGGTGTGGAGTTTGGTGAGTTCCTTGTAGATTTTGGATACTAGCCCTTTATCCGATATGTCATTTACAACTATATTTTACCATTCCGTTGGTTGCCTATTCGTTTTCTTGATTGTTTCCTTTGCCGTGCAGATGATTTTTATCTTCTGAGGACCCAAGAGTTCATTTTTGCTCTTGATTCCCTTTCCTTTGGGGATGTGTCGAGTAGGAAATTGCTTTGGTTGAGGTCTAGGAGGTTGTTTCCTACTTTCTCCTCGAGGGTTTTAATGGTTTCTGTCTCACATTCTGGTCCTTTATCCATTTTGAGTTTTTATTGTGTGTGTATGGTGTAAGAAAGTGGTCTAGTTTCATTCCTCTACATGTTGCTGTCCAGTTCTCCCAGCACCACCTCTTAAAGAGGCTGTCTTTTTTCCATGGAATACTCTTTCCTGCCTTGTCAAAGATTAGTTGGCCATACATTTGTGGGTCCAGTTCTGGGTTCTCTATTCTATTCCTTTGGTCTATGTGTCTGTTTTTGTGCCAATACCATACTGTCTTGATGATGACAACTTTGTAGTAGAGGCTAGAGTCTGGGATTGTGATGCCTCCCATTTTGGTTTTCTTCTTCAATATGACTTTGGCTTTTCAGGGTCTTTTGTGTTTCCATATGAAGTTGAGGATAGTTTGTTCTAGCTTTGAGAAAATGTTGGTGTAATTTTGATGGGGATTGCATTGAATGTGTAGATTGCTTTGGGTAGTAATGACATTTGTACAATGTTTATTCTTCTGATCCATGAACAGGGAATGTTTTTCCATTTTTTGGTGTCTTCTTCAATCTCTTTCATAAATTTTCTATAGTTTTCATCATATAGGTCTTCTACATCCTTGGTTAGGTTTACTCCTAGGTATTTTATGGTTTTTCATGCAATGGTGAAAGGGATCAGTTTCTTGATTTCTCTTTCCGCTGCTTCATTATTGGTGTATAGGAATGCAACCGATTTCTGTATATTAATATTGTACCCTGCAACTTTACTGAATTCATTGATCAGTTCTAGAAGGCTTCTGGTGGAGTCAATTGTAGGGAGCTGCAAAGATCAGCCACCTGCAGGGAAGGAAGTGCCACTCCCTGTGGGGAGCTGCCAGAAAAACAAAGATCAGCCATCTGCAGGCAAGGGAAGTGTTATTCCCGATTCAGAGCTGGAGACAGCCAGCCTAGAGAGCCAGTAGAAAAAAGATCAGCCACCTGAAGGCAGAGTAATGTTAATTGCTCCCCTGATCAGCTCTGCAGACAGCCAGTCTGAGTCTTCTTATGGATCCCTTAGGCGCTGTGTTGAATTTGCAATTTTGGTTTCAGCTCCAGTCTCCCCTTATTTACTTGACCCTGTTTCTTAGCAACCAACCTAGGTCAGCTGCCTTGTTTCCTGCCTTGAACTCTTTATAAGTTTTGTGTGTTTTCAATAAACGGGGGCTTGATCAGAAACTTTGTCTTGCCTCCATTCTCTGTGCTCCCTGCCCTACCCTATTCTCACTCCCTCCCTCAGGAACCTGCATCGACCTACTAGCTGGCCGGTTGGAACAGACAGTCAATGGCCAATTAATCTTTGACAAAGCAGGAAAGAGGGTCCAATGGAAAAAAGACAGCCTCTTCAACAAGTGGTGTTGGGAGAGCTGGACAGCAACATGTAGAAAAATGAAATTAGACCACTTTCATACACCATTCACAAAAATAAACTCAAAATGGATAAAGGATCTGAATGTGAGA
>PISW01007896.1:0-81950 GCA_004023785.1 Mungos mungo | reverse complement strand
AACCGTGAGATCATGACCTGAGCCGAAGTCTGATGCTTAACCAACTGTGTCACCCAGGTGCCCCCCCCGAAATTTTTTAATAAAAAATAAAGGAGGGGCACCTGGGTGGCTCAGTGGTTGAGTGACCGACTCTTGACTTTGGCTCAGGCCGTGATCTCACAGTCCGTGGGGTCAAGCTCCACACTGGGCTCTGTACTGACAGCTCAGAGGCTGCTTAAGATTTTCTCTCTCCCTCTCTCTCTGCCCCTTCCCTGCTCACTCTTGCTCTGTCTCTCAAAATAAATAAATAAACTTTAAAAACTCTTTTTAAAAAAACTTTTAAAAGAGAAAATAAAGAAGAGAGAGGAAAAGAAAGAAAAACATGGAGACATGAGCTTAGCTCAGGGGGTAGCATAGAATATTCAGTATAAACTTGCCTATTCCTTCTAAAGTGCAGGGAGAACAGGACGGATCCTACCTCGGAGCTCGGGAGCTTTTCCTCGGGGCTTACGGTCATCATTTTCCCTTATATGTGTCCATATTTTCCAAATGTTTTGCCTTTTCACTCAGACATAATGTGTGTTTTTTTTTAAGTTTATTTAAGAGAGAGAAAGAGAGCGTGCAGCCAGGGGGAGGGGCAGAGAGACCCAGGGTGGGGCCTGACTTGGGGCTCGACCTCACCAACCGTGAGATCACGACCTGAGCCAAAATCAAGAATGAGACGCTCAACCGACTGAGCCCCCCAGGCGCCCTGTGTTATTTTTTAAATACAGAAATACATGTGTTTCCCAGGAGCAGAACTTCCTCATGATCCGGGCCGTGCAAGCCCGTAACACCGCGGGGGCTTGTCCCCGTGAGGCTGAGAACAGGCGCTCTGACAAGGCCAGGCCCCGGTGACCAAGAGTTGTGTCACCGTGAGTGACCAAGAATGGTGGGGCTCTTGATGCCACCATGGCGCCTCCGCCCGACACAGCAGGGCAGGCGGTGGAAAGTGGCCCCCTTGTATCTTGGGGGAGCGACACCGCGCCTGGAGCCATCCCTCCCGGGCCTGGGGGACACCCACGTTCCACTGCCTTGGGCTGTCCCCTCCTGGGCAGGGGCCAGCTGGTCTCCAAGGACAGACCTCTTGTCCTCACTGGCCAGCAGCTATATTCCACTAAGGACGGTGCAGGGGCTGGGGCTGGGGGAGGGGGTTATACTGGGGCCGGTGGGCACCCGAGGGAGGGGCAGATGGGTCGGGCAGGGCCTGAGGCACTCGCCACTGCGGGTACGTGGGATGGCTCAGCCCTCAGGAGCCCCCTGCCCGTGGGACAGCTGTGTCCCTCCCGTCCCTGGGAGCAGGGGCCCTGGGTGAGGGTCTCCGAAATGCAGGGCTCTCTCTAGTGTCCCCCACACACCAAGCACAGCTTATCCTCAGCCTCTGCTGTGGGGAAAAGGGGTCATGGAAGGGCAGGGGGTGACGCCAGAACCCCCACTTCTCAAAGCCTCTCATCTCCAAGGGACCCTGGGGCTGTCACCAAAAGCAGAGCGTCACCAGACTTTTTATGGAAGTGGAGACACCCAGAGAGGCACACACTGAACCCGCTCTGCACCAGGAAGGCCCCGGAGGGTCTGCGGGCTCACCTGAGCACGCGGTCTCCACAGCCTGCCCAGGCCCGTCTTCAGACCCTCGGACCCCGCAGGCATCACAGGTGACACTGTGAGTTTTGGAGACTGAGCGCCACCCCCAGGAGGGGCACCCCACCCTTTACTGCTTACGAAGAGGCCCCCCCCCCAAAGCCCATGTGCCCCTGCAGCAGGCCTGTGCCCAGTCAGCAGAATGCAGAGGCCGCTGGTCCACACCGCAGGGAAGAAAGCCACTGTTCCAGAAAAAGCATGTCCGCAGGCAGCGACGTGCATCCACTCAGGCGTCAGACCTGACTTGTGGCGCGTCTGGAGTCCGCGCTGCACGGGCCATCCTCTAGTTTTATTTGCCAAATCTGGCCGCCTCCCCATCTGTCTGCCTGACCCCTCTCCCCGGAGAAACTAAGTCACGGCTGGCCTCCGTGCCGGGAGCAGGGCACGGCCTGGGTGAGCAGGGGCGGGGCCACGCCGGGCCGGGCTGCGGAAGAGCATGGACCGAGGTCCCCTCAGGGAGGGGCCGTGGGGTGGAGGCGGGGGGCCGGGCTGGGGACCCCCCTCTCTCCCTCCTCCCGAAGCCTCAGCAGCGGCCTCCGCGGCCTCGGCGCGCTCTCCCTCCCACGGCAGGTGCCGCCGGCCCGGGGCGCCTCCTCCCTGTCTTGGACCCCGTTCGGTGCTTCTTTGCCTCGATCCCCTTCTTCGATCGTCACACCTGTGTCCGTGGAACATTCTCACGCCTGTGTCCCGTTTCGGCCTCGCACAGCCCTGAGGGGTCGGCGACGGAGAGACGCTGCCGCTCTGCTGGGCCCTGTCCCCGCTGGCAAGCCCTCGTGGCCTTGTGTGTGCCACCGGCAGCCCCAAGCCAAGGGCAACAACCCAGAGAGGGCACAGGGGGCCTGGCAGGGCCTCCCCGGGCCGCCCTCGGGGCTGTCCCCTCCCCACCCCCCCCCCCGGCTCCTGGCACCAGGAGGTGTCGGAGGGGCACAGGCATGCGGCGCATCCCGGGTGGGCTCCGATCCAGCACAGGAGCCGGACCCGGACAGACCCCAGGTGACACCGTGTACCCGGTGGTCAGCAGGTGGAGAGGGAGGGTCCTTCTGTTCTGTCCCTCAGACGAGACCCCACCTCGAGGGCAGATGGCGCGGCCGTGGCTTTCCTCCGAGGTGTCTGCCGTGGCTCTCGGTGCCCAGGCTTTGGCTGGCTGGGGGAGGAAGGTCCCCGGGGGCGGGGAGCCCGCTTGGGGTCAGGGAGACAGAGCCGCCCTGCGGCCAGGGCTTTGGCTCCTCCGTCCCCGCCGGGCGTCCGCGGCAAGTGGCCAGTAGGCTCTGGAGATGGCGCCCTTCGAGGCTGAAGTCCTGCAAGTGGGCCAAGCTCGGGTCCCCATGGGTCCGGGAACACCCCTCCGTGCCCTTGAAGCCCCCAGGCGCCCGCAGCACCCTGTCCTGCCCACGGCCGAGTTCGGTTCTGCTCCCTGAACACGGACTTCGGTGGCTCCTGAGGGCTTGGTCTTAGTGCCCTGGAGGCAGGTCCAAGCCCGTCGGCTCAGACAAACCTCCGTGCCAGGCAGGCCCCTGCACGAGGGGCAGGGAGCCCCTGGGGAGCCCACAGCCCTCGCCCTCGAAGAGCCTGCAGCACGCCCGCTAGGGGGTCACTAGCAACAGAAAAGTGCCGGTGAGGGCGCGGGGACACTGGGGCACCGGCGTCCCCGGCGGGGCTGGCGGCCCGCAGCTCTGTTGCGGAAGATGGGATGGCGGCTCGTGCACAAGCCGGGGCCACGTGACCCGTCCTCCCCGCCTCGGCACAGACCCGCAGGATGGGCAGCAGCACGCACGGAGGCACTTCGAAGGCCACAGTCACGGCCACACGATTCACAGCAGCCAAGAGCCCGAAGCCACCAAGTGTCCGTCTGCAGATGCGCAGTCAACGAAACACCGTCGACACATAAAATGGGAGTTTTGTTCAAGGAAGGACATCCTGACACCTGCTACAACACGGACCCACCGGGAGGACGCTGTGCTCAGTGACAAGCAGACACAGAGAGACAAATGCTGTGCGACTCCACTTACACGAGGTTCCCAGAGAACAAACCCACAGACAGTGTCATTGGATGTGCCCAGTTTACAAATTTTCGTGAAGGGGCGCCTGGGGGGCTAAGCCTCCTACTTCGGTTCAGGTCATGGTCTCACGGTTTGTGGGTTCAAGCCCCGCATCGGGCTCTGTGCTGACAGCTCAGAGCCTGGAGCCTGCTTTGGATTCTGTGTCTCCCTCTCTCTGACCCTCCCCTGCTCGTGCTGTCTCTGTCTCTAAAAAATAAAAATTAAAAACATTAAAAAATTTAAAAAATAAAAATTTTCATGAAGTGCTTTTTGTCTATGTTTTCCTTCTGTGACTTAGGACTTTGGGGTCATATCCGGGAAATCACTGCCATGAACCTTTCTTTCCGTGTTTCCTTAGGTCTTACAGTTCGGTCCTTGATCCATACGGTGTGAGGTAAGGGTGCAGCTTCATTCTTTCACATGTAGACGCCCAGTTTCCCAGCACCGTTTGTTAAAAAGACCGTCACTTGGCCGCACACACATGTGAGGGTTTACTTCTCGGCTCTTTATTCTGTTCCCATTTTTACTGCTTTGATTACTGTAGGTTTTTAAAAAAGTTTTTAAATGTGTATTTATTTTTGAGAAAGTGAGAGAGTGAAAGTGGGGGAGGGGTGCAGAGAGAAAGGGAGACACAGAATTCGAAGTGGGCTCCAGGCTCTGAGCTGCAAAGAGCCCAACTTGAGGCTTGAACCCACGAACTGAGAGATCATGACCTAAACCAAAATCCAATGCTTAACTCACTGAGCTGCCCAGGCGCCCCTTGATTACTGTAGTTTTGCAGTATGTTTTAAAGTCAGGAAATGGGAATCCTCCACTTTTGATCTAATTTTTCTTTTATTATTTTTATTACATTTTTAGAAATGTTTATTTTGATAGAGAGCACGCAACCAGGGGAGGGGCAGAGAGAGCGAGACACAGAATCCGAAGCAGGCTTCAGGCTCTGAGCTTCCACACAGAGCCCGATTCCGGGCTCGAACTCGCGAACTGTGAGATCATGACCTGAGCTGAAGTTGGACGCTTAACTGACCGAGGCCCCCAGGCGCCCCTTGTTTTTCTTTTTCAAGCTTGTTCTGGGGCTATGAGATTCCATATGAATTTTAGGAAGGATTTTTCTACTTCTGCAAAGATCACTTCGGGTAATACTGACGTTTTAACAGTATTATTCTCCAATCCATGAATATGGGAGATTTCAACTTATGTGTTTAAAAAGAATTTTTTTTACACTGCTTTATATATTGTACAAGTCTTTCATTTCTTTACCAGAGTTAATTCCTAAATATTTTATTCTTTTTGATCCTATTATAAAAAGGATAAATTTGTTTCATATATTTTAGCACAATTTTAAGAAGAGATAGGGGCGCCTGGTGGCTCGGTTGGTTAAGAGTCCAACTCTTGATTTCAACTCAGGTCATGGTCTCCTGGTTCGTGGGATGGAGCCCCGTGTCAGGGTCCACACTGTGTGGAGTGAAGCCTGCTTAAGATCCTCAATCTCAGTCTCTCTCTCTCCCTCTTTCTCCCCCAGCACATGCTCCGCCCTCTAAAACAAGGGGCACCTGGGTGGCTCAGTCGGCTACGCATCCAACTCAGGTCATGATCTTGCACTTCAGGAGTTAGAGCCCCGCCTCAGGGCCTGTGCTGACAGCTCAGAACCTAGAACCTGCTTCAGATTCTGTGTCTTCCTCCCTCTCTGCCCTCCCCACTCTCAAAAGTAAATAAACATTAAAAAAATTTTTTTAATAAAATACATGGTTAATGAAAACAAAGATAGATGATAGATCTTACACTCCAGGGATGGAGATAAAGAATACAGGCATTGAAATGGCGGGACAGGTGCACAGGGGCCAGCTTGGCTGTGCAGGGATACCGTGGACGGTCACGCAGGTGGGACACTGCCCAACTCCAGAGGGTGCCACTCACACGTACTATGACGCTGGGTCAGGCAGGAGAGGCTCAGTTATGCTGCGTAACAAGTGACCCCACAATCTCCTTGACTTCTAGCAGTAAGGATTTCTTTCCTGCCCGCCCTGTATGTCCATCCACGTCGGCTCTGATGGCATCTCTCCGGCCTCCAGGCTGATGGAGAAGCCCCTCTCTGGAATACTGTGGCCCCAGAGCAGAGGGGAGAGAACAGGGCAGCTCCATGCTGGCTCCTGAAGCCCCCCCAGCTCCCACTTCATCGTCTGAAACACCCCCCAGGCACGTGCCCAATCAGTGGGGTGGGAAGGGTATCTGTCCCCAGAGACGGGCAGCCTCCTGAAAATGTTAGAGGACCCTTGGGAATCCGGCACCATGACAAGCCTCCCCAGAGGGCACCCATGGGAGGGGCCCAGCAGGGAGCGCAGGAGCGTTCACTGGTCAGTGGGGGGAGGCTGCGGGCCGCACAGCACCCTGGGGGCTCCCTGCGTGGCAGGAACCCTGGCGGCAGCCGCCCCAGGCTTCAGAGGGAAGCTTTCTGAGTTGGACGTTTGGGGCCTCTAATCAGAACGTTCTGGAAGCCACAGTCTCTCACTCACCAGAGAGCAGCCTCTCCACCATGAATCCTTCAGGCTCTGTCATTTGGGATGAAAAGACCTTGGGCTTGGAATCGCAGCCAATAAACACAATGTCCACCTCTTACGCGGGGACAATGACTCCAAGTTGGAGCAGTCCCTGACCATCCGCCGGGCATGTGGACACTGCTCCCGCTGCAGACATCTTGGGCACCCTCCTGCCCGAGGCTCACCTGTCTCCCGGTCAGGACACCCGAGTGGCTGTGGGGGGAGCCGTTCGGGGCCGGGGTGTGTGGGGGGGGGCGTGCACTGAGTCCCCAGGGAAAATAAGACACTTCTCCAAGGAAGCATCCCTTCCAGAAGCTTCCACTCATTAAACTGAATGACCTTTAAGACAGCCTCTGAGGTTTCATCTTCTGGAAGCTGTGCCCGCCTGCAGACTTCCCTGACCTGGGTTCGCTGGCCTGGAGCCCCTTGTACAGTCTGGAGATAACCCCCTAGCTCCCCATTTAGGGGACCCTGCACCCCAAGTGCCCGTCTACAGACTCGGCTGATGGCGTTCTTGAGAGCTTTTTCTCCTGTGGAAACAGGCGAAAGCTGTCCCTGTTCTGCTTTGCTTTACAGATGGTTCCAGAAGTCCTCTCTAGCACCGTCTCCCTTCTCAAAGATGAGCATCCTGGGCTCCTGGGAAATGACACGTTTCCGGGCAGAGGTGTCAGGGGCCTCGCTGAGCCTCCCATCTGCAGGGAGGAGGCACCGCTCTCCTGTTTGGGGACCCGCACGTGGTGTAGAGGGATGAGGCCACCCACCAACATCAGAAGGGAGAAGCCAGGACAGGGCCTGACAGTGTGGTCGCCACACCCGGAGCCCCCTCTGCTCTGTTCCTGGGACACAGCGCCCTGCAAACTACCCTCAGTCCCCACTGGAAGTGGAAAGCTGCCCAGAGCTAAAAAGTAATCTTAGGAGCGCCAGGGTGGCTCAGTGTCCAGCTCTGGAGCTCAGCTAGTCATGATCCAGTCCTGGGACGGAGCTGCACCTTGGGCTCAGGAGGGAAACGCAGGATGAAGGCAGGCCCCACTTCCGGATCTGAGAGGATCCACAGCCCCGCCATGTGCTCTTGGGTCCCCTGGCTCCAATCCTAAGGGAGCCCTCGCCCCCCACGGGGCACCACCATTCCCCACCTCCCCACCCTGACTGATGAACCGGGCTTCCCAGCAGCAAAGGCAAAAGTGGCCCATCGGCTGGTCGTAACAAAGTCCTTCCAAATTCCTAAGCTTTTTCAGTCCGGTTACACGTTACTTCCCTAACCCAACCTGCAAACAAGAGTTTAAAAAAGTTGGAAGACCCAGGTGCACCGTTAGAGCTCATCTGGGACTGGGCCGAGGGGAGGAGGCGGCCTGAGCCCAAGGTTTTGAAGGGGGAAGGGCGAGTTCGTGTCCTTCACGCCCCGGAAGGTCCTTTGTTCAGGAACCAGCTATTTCATGGATCCCGACTGCGCCGCTGAAACTTGTGGAAACCCCCCCCCCAACCCACCACCACCCACACGGAGGGAACCTGCCCCTTTCAGGCTTCCAAGTGCTAAGTATCCGAAATAGCGTTTTCTCCACACAGCCATTTGGAGGTCCCCTGCGCAGGATCCTTCACCCAAAAGCCCCCAACATGGAAGGACAGGGGCCCCCAATCCTCACACTGCTATGTGCCTTACTCTTAAAATCCTCCCAACTCCTGGTCTGTGAGAAACCAAACCGCTGCTCAGCTTCAGCCACAGTCGCCCCCAACGGCCCCCCTGCCCCCCAAACAGAAGCCAGGGCGCGTCACGGCAGCACTTTATTTTCCTTGCACAAGGACGCGTTGCTGGGGCCTAATGTTCTCACATGACAGTAGAAAACCAAAGTTTGTTGTCATCTTTTCAAGAATTGAGAATCGTGTACAAAAACCTTACATAAATTAAAAGGATGAATAAATTTACAGTTGTAAATGCAAACCGTTTTCCAACTCAAGGCAATTAACCACCCACGGTGTTCCGGCAGGAAAACATCGGGTAAGAAAGGAAAGTGGGTCCCAAGGCTCGGGCCTTCCCAACCCCGTCAGACCGGCAAGACAGAAGTGACAACGGGTTCAGGACTCTTGCCAGCCTCTAGAGAAATCCTGGAATAGGCAGCTCTTAGACATTAATACCCTGCACAGATCGAGAATCTCCTGGTCTCCGAGATTCTCAAACCAACGGATTTCTCTCCCGTGAACATGTTCTCAACCTCAGCCACGAAGTGACCGAGCCACGTGTGCTAAGGATTTAAATCAAAGAGATGTACAGGGTATTAAACATATACCAAGGGAACAGTTAACTTGGATACAAGGTCAAGATCAGCAACAAGTTCTACAATCCAGTGCTGACATCAGATACAAGCTTCAAGGACAGATTTCTTTTCAAAGGCTTATTCCAGTTTCACGAGGCCAGCAGGAGGCGCGCACCCTCGCCAGGGCAGACCCAGACGTCGGCAGTCACTCGGGCGGCAGACGCCACGCACCTGCCCACAGTCCGCTCAGAAGCACTTGCGGTGCACGATGGACGGGCCCGACTCGTCGTACTCCTGCTTGCTGATCCACATCTGCTGGAAGGTGGACAGCGACGCCAGGATGGAGCCGCCGATCCACACGGAGTACTTGCGCTCGGGGGGCGCGATGATCTGGGGAGACAGAACCGTGGCTTTAGTTCCGGCCGCGCCGTCTCCACGGCAAGGCCTCGGAGGCCCCGCCCCCGGCCACCGCGGACTCACCTTGATCTTCATCGTGCTGGGCGCCAGAGCTGTGATCTCCTTCTGCATCCTGTCGGCGATGCCGGGGTACATGGTGGTCCCGCCAGACAGCACCGTGTTGGCGTAGAGGTCCTTCCGGATGTCCACGTCACACTTCATGATGGAGTTGAAGGTCGTCTCGTGGATGCCGCAGGACTCCATGCCTACGAGACAGGGCGCCCCTTAGCGGGCACGCGCCCCCCGCCGCGCCCGCAGCCCCGCCCCCCGGCCGGGGCGCGCGCCGCCTACCCAGGAAGGAGGGCTGGAAGAGCGCCTCGGGGCAGCGGAACCGCTCGTTGCCGATGGTGATCACCTGCCCGTCGGGCAGCTCGTAGCTCTTCTCCAGGGAGGACGAGGACGCGGCGGTGGCCATCTCCTGCTCGAAGTCCAGGGCCACGTAGCACAGCTTCTCCTTGATGTCGCGCACGATCTCCCGCTCGGCGGTGGTGGTGAAGCTGTAGCCGCGCTCGGTGAGGATCTTCATGAGGTAGTCCGTCAGGTCCCGGCCAGCCAGGTCCAGACGCAGGATGGCGTGGGGCAGGGCGTAGCCCTCGTAGATGGGCACAGTGTGGGTGACCCCGTCCCCAGAGTCCATGACGATGCCAGTGGTGCGGCCGGAGGCGTACAGAGACAGCACGGCCTGGATGGCCACGTACATGGCTGGGGTGTTGAAGGTCTCGAACATGATCTGGAGGAGAGGCAAGGGGCGCCTTAGGCGACGCGGCGGGCCCCCGGGCCCCCCATGCTCACACACCCCATGCCGGCATGCCACAAATGTGATGTGTAGAGAAAAGAAAAAAGGTTGCAGGCAGAAACACAAACAAGAAACCTTGAGACTTCAGGGAGGAAATGCCAGGAGAGGAACAGAGCCCTGGAAATATCGAAAGAAACACTTGAATTTCAGGAAACAAAGCTGAACAGAAAATGGCTAATGAAACAAGATGAAGGGCGGCCGCTCGGGGCAGCGCTCACCTGAGTCATCTTCTCACGGTTGGCCTTGGGGTTCAAGGGGGCCTCGGTCAGCAGCACCGGGTGCTCCTCGGGGGCCACGCGCAGCTCGTTGTAGAAGGTGTGGTGCCAGATCTTCTCCATGTCGTCCCAGTTGGTGACGATGCCGTGTTCGATGGGGTACTTGAGGGTCAGGATGCCCCTCTTGCTCTGGGCCTCGTCGCCCACGTAGGAGTCCTTCTGCCCCATGCCCACCATCACGCCCTGGTGTCGGGGCCGCCCGACGATGGACGGGAACACGGCCCGGGGGGCGTCGTCCCCAGCAAAGCCCGCCTTGCACATGCCGGAGCCATTGTCGATGACGAGCGCGGCGATCTCCTCTTCCATGGCGGTCTGCGTGGAGACGCGGCCGGCTCAGACGCGCCCCGCCCCCCGCCCCCGGCAGGCGACCAACCGCCGGGAACCGGCCCCGGCCCGTCTCAGGGCGCCGCTCGCTCGCGGCGGCGGCGCGACCGCGGCGACTCTCCGCACTGCGGCCCGGCCCCGCCCCCCCCCCCCCCCCGCGCCCGCGGAGCACCGGCCGTCCGCACCCCGCCCCGGGCCGGGACCCCAGCTCCGGGGACAGGTTGCCGGGACCCTGGGGCAGGAGGCGTGCTGCGCACCTGCGGCGCCGGGCTTGGGACCCAGGGGCCCGGGCGCGTAGGCCTGCCTCTTACCGGTGGATGTGGCGGCAGTGGACGCGGAGGACGAGCGGCGGGACGACGCGGAGCGCGGGCCGGCTGCGGCGAGTGAGACCGAGCGCGGCCTCCCCCGCCGCTATTTAAGCGAAGCGGGAGGCGCGCGCGGGCCGGCGGCGCGCGCGGCCCCAGAACATGTCCATATATGGCGATCTTTCCGAACGCCGGGCGCCCATTGGCTCGCCCGGCCGGGACACGTGGGGCCCCGCGCCCGGCCCCGCCCCCCCCGCACCGCCCCCAACGGCCCCGCCCGCGCCGCCCCCGCGCGCTCCGACCCCACACCCGAGACCCTGCGCGGACCCGCGCGCGCGGCCCGAGCGGGTGGGTGCCCCTCGCTTGGGGTCGCGCGGGCAGGGCTGCGGGTCCAACTGGCCCGCCCCGCCCCGGGATTGTCGCGCCGTGGGGGGAGCCCGGCTGCGCCCCGAAACTGCCTGGCCCAGTGCTGGGCCGCGCCCCAAGCCGGGGTGTGTCTCCCCGGCCCGGCCTCACGGGGGGCTTGGCCCTCGGCCCCGCGCTTCCCCTCCGAGCTTCACCCCCAGGCGCCGCTGAGAGCGTGGGCTGTGAAGGCCAGCGCCGGGCTGGGGGAGGGGCAGGTGGGGGGGGGTCGCCGTCGGTCGCTTTTGCGGTGCTCTGGACCCCGCGGCCCGGAGGATCCCCGAGGTGTCGTAACCTCGTCTCGGTGACACGAGCTAGGAACCGCGTGTCCCCTAACGTTGCCAACCACCGCGCAGGCCCCTCCGTCGGAGGAGGGGGCGCCCTGCCTGGGGTCTCTGGAGATGCAGAGACAGAGGCTTCATTCCAGCCACAGCCCAAGCTTCCTGCTTCTCGAACCGCTGGCCCGATTGTCCCCTGGAGCGAGCCACCCTCGGGGTTTGTGGCCACCCCCCACCATCCACTGGGGAGGGGCCTTGTTTTAAAGGAAACTGAGGCAGGATAGGGAAGTTTTGGTTGCCCGAACGGTCAACTCTCAGTGGGCACCATCTTCTCTGCTTTAGGACGCTAGAGAGACCCCGTGGAGTGGGGGGCTTGCTGATCCCCAGGAACAGGCGGCCCCGATGCTCCCCCGACCCCAGGTCGCCTCCAGGCCCGCCCTGCCCCAACTGCCCTAGAATTGTGGGTTCTCCTGGGTCCAGGGCACGCCCTTTTCTCCAGGAACCTGAGTTGGAAGACCTGTCATTGGCAGCAGGGTCTTGGCTGCACCTGTTGGCGCCAACCAGAGGAGAATCAGAAGCTATGTTTCCTTTGGGCTGATTTGTAAGCTTTCGGAATTGCTCAGTATAGAATTAAAGGTCAGAGGAGGCGTGGGGGAGTAGACGGCCAGGGATGGGGGCAGTGGGGCCAGAGTGAGGCAAGGGACACAAACAAGGTCCCCGGGGTGCTCAGCTTGACCTGGGCAGGTGTCTGACGCGGGGGGGGGGGGGGCGGGGCCAGGCGCCCCCCAAGCCCCACTAGGTGAGCTAGTGTCTGAGGACACCAGGCCCAGAAGATAAGGTGGCTGCCCAGCTCACCTAAGGACTGCAGTTCCCGAACGCCAAGGCCTTGTCTATGGCCACCAGGCCTAGCTGAGTCCCCGACTCCTAGGCGTTTTGGGGGCGCAGGGCAAGAATGCTGTCCATCAGGTGTGTGCCCCACCCATGAGAGAACCCGGGGCTTGCCCTGGGTAATACCCATCCTTACTCGCGTCCACTCGTGCCGGTGGACACAATCACGGCCTGCTCAACCCCCAGGTGGGGGTGTCACAGATGTGAGGATGACTTCCACTGGGGGACCCAGGATGTCACACACAGGCCAGAGGGAAGGTGGAAAGTACGGGAGATCTCCACGGCCTGGGTGCACCCACTCCGCGAAGGTATCCAGGCCACCGACTCGGGCTGGGGGGCACCCGCCCCTTCTCCAACGCCAGTTCCCTCTATCACTCCTTTGTCTAGTGTGCCTAAGGGGCGGCCACTTCTGGGAACAGACCGGGAGGGAGCGGAGATCCACAGACTTCGGTCCCCGCCCCGCTTCCTCGTTCGGCACCTTGCAGTCCGCCGGACGCCCGGTGCCCGGCCCCGGGGTCGGGGAGGTTAGCGGGGCGGGGCCCAGGACGTCCCCGCGCAGCCCCCGCGGCGCCGGGCTGCCGGGGGAGGGGCAGGGCGCCACTTCCTCTTCCGCGGCGTGTCACCGGCTGGGCAGGCGGCAAGGTGCGGCCGCAGGTGAGCAGCGGGGGGCGGCGGCGCGCGCGGCGCGGCCATATTAGGCGATCTCGGCGCCGGGGGAGCCCCGCCCGCCGCCCGGGAACCCGCGGTCCGGGCAGCCCCGTCCCCGCCCGCCGCCGGCCCTGAGTCACTGGCCGGGCGGGGGTGGAAGTAACGGACGGGGGGCGCCGGGCGCGCTCCTCGCCTTATTTAGTCAAGGAGGCCACCGATTGGCCGGTGGAACAAAGGGGCGGTGGCAGGCGGCCGGGGTGGGAGCGGAGAGGGGCAGCGGCTGGTCCCCCCCCCCAGCCCCCCGCGACCCCACAGCACCGCTGCCGGCGCGGCCCCGAGAGTAGGGGGTGCTACGCGTGCCCGCGCCCCCCCTCCAGGTCCGGCGGCTGCAGGGGGCACGGGGGATGCGGGGCTGGGTGCCCGGCGGGGGAGGAGGGGAGTGACGGCCCTTCTGGGAAGCACCGCCGGGAGCCAGGAGTGCGTGGACGCGGAGGAGCCGGGCCCCAGGTAGAACTGGGCCCTTCGACCTCGTGCAGGGGGACGGGGGGCGGGGAGGGGCGCCGCCTTCTGTGCAGTGATTTTTTTGTTTTGCAACTGGGCAGAACGAGGCCTCGCCCAAGGTCACCTCGGGGCTGTGCACTTGGAAGCTCGGAGCCGCCCCCACCCGGCCTGGAGCGGGAGAGGGCCCGGTGTCCCTGGGGAGGGGACGGCGCGGTCGCGGCAGCCCCTGCCTCAGGCGAGCCGGGAAGCTCTGGGGAGGACGGAGAGCCAGCAGTTGCGCCCTTGCCCAGAAGCGAGTGTGTCCTTTCCATCTTGAGGACAGCAACTTGGGCCTCAGAGAAATGGTGTGATTTTTTTCTAGCTCGGTGCTGGCTTTGGGCGATTTATTGGGACTCTGCTGCATCTCGTTTTATCTTCTGTGCGTTTAATCGCTGAAAAAATAGCGGGACAGGGAGGTGGTGTCACCTTGCAGGGAACTGTGGCGTGGCGTCTCGAGGCTTTGCCTCCGGGTCCTGGGCACTGCCTGGCAACCCCACGTCGCTGTCATCTCCCTGCTCCGGCTCCAGGGATGGTCCCCAGCCAGGACCTCTGCACTGGGTAGCATGGCCTCCAGCCCACCTGCACCCCCACTCACTCCTGCTAGCTCCCACCTCTAGCCACCTCCCAACTAGTCACTACTTGTCAGGCAGACAGGGCAGGTGACTTGGTGATGGGTCCGCACCCCTAGCCTTTGCCCCTGCCATTCCACCTGCCAGGAATGCCTTTCCTTCTCCATCCAAATGCAACTTGGGATCCTGGGTCAGATCCTGGAACAGAAAGAAAGGACGGCAGCGGAAGAAGCAGTGAAATCCAAGTAAAGCCTGCAGTTTTATACCAAGTGCCAAAGTCCCTCTCGGTGACAGCTGAGGCATGCCTGTGTAAGTCATTATCTCAAGGGAAACGGAGCGGGGAGCCTACAGCAAAGCTCACGCGGCCTCTGTGACTTTCTGTTAATCTAAAATTATAATAAAAACTTCGTTTTGGAAAATCGAAGGAAGAGCAAAGTGCGTCTATCCTTAGGCCCCTGGCTTGCTCTCGCAGGCAGGCCTGGGACAGATCAAATGCAGGGTGACGCTTCGGCCATCCAAAGCTGTCTGCAGGGCGCTGGGCAGGCTCCCAGGGGGCGGGGGGGGGGGCAGGCTTGAGTGGCCCTGTCTGTCTGTCGGTCTGGAACAGTGGTCCCGAGGGCTGCTGAGGTACGAAAGACCCAAGTTCCTGGTGGCTTGGCCTGCTTGCCTCTGAGTTTCAACTCAAAGGGCAAGGTCAGGGCCACATACTTCTGGCCTAGTGCCCAGCGTGGGCTGTTCTGCCGGCACCCTGCCTGCCGCGGCACACCTGGAAGCTGGGGCTCCAGACCCTCTCCCTGCAGAGCCCTCTGGGGGCAGCTGGTCATTTGATCACGTGCACCGCTGTGCGTGGGGTCAGGTGCTGCAGGCTCATCACTGTGGCTTGTCCTGCAGCTGGAGGCGGGGGGCCAGGCCTCTGCATGTGCCTGGGGAGATGCCCTGAAACCATATGGAGCTCACCGGGGACACTCCCAGGCCAAGAGTCCCTGGGCCCCTCCCCCCCTTGAGCCCACCCGCCGCTCAGGCAGAGAAGGGTGCCACTTGCCGGGAGGGCCCCAGGAGAGTTTATCAGAGGCTCCTATCCCCCCACCCTGATTCAGCAGGAACCTTGTTGAGCATCGGGCCAGGAGCCAAGATCTGGGGTTCTGAGCCAGGCTCAGCCTGCACCTGCTGTGGCCTCCCAGCGCCTCCGTTTCTGTAAAGAAGTGGGCCAGTCATGCGGCCCGTCAGAGGCCCTGAGGCCATTGGGCGGCCTGGTGAATCTTCCCTCCACCCCAGGCGTCACTGCTGTTTTCTCGGCCTCTGGCTTTGACACCTGGGTGTTCCATTTTTGGTTAAGAAACACTCAGTCCGTGTCTCAGACCCAGGAGTCTCGGGAGCAGTGGCCTTTGGTGGGGCCCCCAGCTCCCGGCTCTGCTCGTGAGGAGCCCACGTCGAGGCTCCCTTCCTGGGCCTCGGCAGAGAGTGACAGGGCTCCCTAGGCCGCAGGGTGGGGGTGCGGGGCCTGACACCATGGCCCAGCTGTGGTCAGTCTGCTGTTCGTCACCTTTGTCGCCCACACCACCAAGAATAATTACGTCCCGGACGCAGCCAGGCCCACCTCGCAGCCGCCTCCCCAGAGACCGCCACTGGGTCTCCGCATGGCCCTTACGCTCCGGGAGCTGCACCCACAGACTGCAGTGGGACCCCAAGCATTCGACCCAGGAGCCCAGGCCTCCGGCTGCTTCACGACACAGTCCCGCCTCCACACACAGCTAAAGACACCGGCTGCCCACCCGGTGGTGGCAGCACGCTCCGTGTGTCCCTAACCTGCTGTCTGTCCAGCCCAGCTGCCCTCTTCCTGCTTCCTGGAGATTTGTGTTGCAAATCAGGTCCCTCTGCTCCCCGGCTTGGTGCGTGAAACTCAGGGGCAGGAAGCTCTCAGGGAAGCTCTGCCTGACCCTCCACCCCCCTCACCTACTGCCCCCCAACCCTGACCTACTGCCTGGCTGTTCCTCTACAAGCAAAGTTCTTCTGGTTGGCCGCCACTTCCCTGCAGGCCTCCAGACCTTGCCCTGGCCTCAGGTCCAGTCCCCCACCTCTTCCGCGAATATTGGTTATTCATTGTGTGTCTGCCGCCACCCTCTGCCCCACAGTGCACACGACTTCCGGGGCACAGTGGTGAAACCGGCGTCTCCTGCCACTGGGATTGCGCCTGGCTCCTTGGTGGCTGCAGAAAGCACGAATGGAGGCGGAAGGAATGAAGAGGGAGCAGCTTCCCACCCCGCAGGGACCGTCACCGCGGGGCTGGCCTGGCTCCCCCGACCGGACTCCAATGTGCAAAGAGGGAGATTTGGCTCTAGGGCAGAGGGTCGCCTGCCCCCGGCTGGTAGGCTCGCGAGACTGCAGGCGGCAGTGCAGAGGTGGGGTGAGGCAGAGAGAGGGCGGGCTCACGCTGCTCCACCCACTCTGGCCCCGGCCCGTGGGGAACGCGCCCGGCTGGCCAAGCTCTCCAGACGGGGTCAGGGCCCCGCGCGGCAGGTGTCCCTAACGCCCAGGACGCCAGGCCGAGGACGTGGAGGCAGATCTGGGGAGGACACGGGCAGGAGGCCGCCGCTCCGGGCGCTCCGTGCTCCCCGCCACTGCCACGAGTGCTGCCGCTGGGGGGGACAGAGTGGGCCGGGCTAGGGTCGAGCCGGGACTCCGGCCCGGTCACCGGGCCCTTTGCTGCGCCCTCGCTCCTCCGCCCAGGCTTTCCGGGAAAGCTGCGCGGCGCGCTGGGGACCGGCCGGCAGGGCGAGGGCGTGGCTAAGACAGGCCCCGCCCGCCCCGCCTTGGGCTGGGTGTCCGGGTGCAGGGCGCAAGGGTCCGAAGCTTCGGGGAGCCGAGGAACCCCTCGGTGGGTGGGGCCAGTGTCCTTATTTGGTCAGGGTGCGGTGCCGGGCCACAAATTCTCGTGCGCCCCTCTCCCGCCTGAGCACCCCCCCCCACGTCCCGGGAGCTTGGGTCCCCCTCTAGCTTCCCCGCGCCCCTTGAGGTCAGCGCAAGTGACCCCGCACGGAAATCCAGCGGGCGACCGGGGGCGCGGGAGAGGCTAGCCCAGAGGCTGCGCGAAAGGGCCGGACCCCTGGGGCGCCGTGACCTGTCTCCGAGGATGCGAGCAGGGGCCCCCCCGCAGCCCTTCCCCGCTCCCGCAGTCAGCGGCTATCAGACCTGGCATCAGACCCGTCCGCCGCACCCCCTCATTTCCTCTGCCGCGGCGGGGTGCGGGCAGGCGCGGCACCCTGGCTCTTAGGCACGGAGGGGACGGGCGCAGGGCCCATCGGCACGCACCGCTCCGGGTGGGGCGCGGGCCGGGGCCGGGGACACTCCCTCGGGGCAGCTGGCCTCAAGGCCTGGGCCGGGAGGTGGCGCCCAGCGGCGAGGCGGGCCCCGTGTTATTCCCCGGGGGGCCGCCAGGTGGGTCCCGTTAGCGGGGTTGGGCGCCCAGGGCTGGGCGAGAAATCGGGCTGCACCCGTGCGCGCCGCTCTCTGCCCCCAAAGCGACGGCTCCAGCCCTCCCCGGCGCAGGGAGGGACCCCTACAGCCCTGACGGGGCTGGGGAGGCGCCCGGCACTGCGGGCCAGCCGCTGAGTCACTGCCGCCAGAGAGTGAAGGGAGTGGCGGGTGACCTCAACCAGTGCTGACGCAGGGAGAGAAGGTGGGATTGGGGTCAGCCCGTCCCCAGGGAAACGGAAGGGGGAGGGCCAGGGCCTCGACTCAGCCAGCCGTGGCCAGCCCACCATGATGCCCAGGAACAGAGCGCACCCACAGGGGGACCCCAAAGCCAGGGCAGACCTGGACCTGAGGTGTGTGGTTGAGTAAGCAGTGCTGGCGCCCAGGGGCCGGGACGCAGGCATCCAAGCAGCCATGCCCTGTCTGCCTCCGGGCGCACTCCGGTTATTTCGCCAGCTAGCCCACCCAGGCAGATGGCCGCTGATAAGCAATTCAGAGAGAAAAGGAAAGGGGGGCTCAGAGGCTGAGGCAAGTCCCAGGTCCCACAGCAGGAAAGGTGGGGCCAGGGTTGGAGGGGTGGGACTCGCTCTCCTCCCCCTGCTGGCTCTGGGAGGCCGGGTTTGGAGGACAGAGGGAGCGAGCTTATTCCGCATCTCTGGGGGCAGTGCCAGGGCTGTGAGCTGCTGGGCCCGCCCCAGGAAGATGGGAGGGGGCGCTGGAGTGCCCCACCAGCGCAGCGGGGAGCCACAGAATGCCCTGGGGTGGGGGAGCGGCTAGGAGTAGACGTGGCCCTAATCGCGAGTTGGGGCATCCAGAGCTTGGTGGGCCACCGGGCAGGGGAGAGGAAGGCAGGGCGGGTAGGGGGTTGAGTTTGGGTATCTGCACACGCATGTATTTTACCCTACCCGGGAAGGGTAGTTTAAGGAGTGAGGGAAATCCATGTTGGAAATGTTCCCTTGGGGGCGCCTGGGGGACTGTCAGCTGAGCCTCTGACTTCAGCTCAGGTCACGATCTCTCGGTTCGTGGATTCAAGCCCCATGTTGGACTCTGTGCTGACAGCTCGGAGCCTGGAGCTGCTTCAGATTCAGTGTCTCCCTCTCTCTCTGCCCCTCCCCTGCTCACACTCTGTCTCTCTTCCTCAAAATTAAATAAACATTAAAATGATAATAATAATAATAATAAAGAAAATGTTTTCCTTTGGATTTTGAAGTCTTGACTCTCTTGTCTTGCTTATGCTGTTGTTTTTGGGAAATGCGAGTCATTTGAATCCTGATTCAGTGTCTAGGTTTGGTTTGTGTTTCTCTAGGAGGCTTTAGGCTTCTCTACTTCCGCTGGTCTGAGGTCTCTGGGTGTGGCCCCGAGCAGCCTCTTGGACCGATTCTGGGCCCTGGCCGCTCAGTCCCCCTCAGTTCTCGGGAAACGTCTTGTGTTCCTTCTGTCAGAGCTTGTTTCTTTCCTGCTTTATTTTTTTCAGCCTTTCTGTTCTGGGATTTCTGTTACTGGGCGTCTTATCTCTTAGATGAGTCCTTTAACATTGTTCCTGTTTCTGCTTTTTCCCCCTCGACTCTCCGGGATATTTCTTTGGCCTCTTCTGACCCTATGATGGAATTCTTTATTCCATTAGTAGAGTGTTTAACCTTTTTGTTTGGAGATAATTTCAAACTTACTGTTTCCACATTTCCCACACTCGCCTCATTGTTCTTTCTCTCTTTTCATTTCTGAACCGCTTGGGAGCCGGCCTCAGACATCCGCCCTTCACTCCTCCATACTTCAGTGTGTTTCTCCTGAGAACAGGGGCCTTGTCTCCCGGAACCGCAGTGCAGTGGTCAAGGCCAGGCGGTTTATCGTGAATAGGACACATTCATCTAAGCCACCGTCTGTGTTTTAATGACGGCTGTCCCAACCATGACTTTACCCAGGACCACGTACGTCACTGAGTTGCCGTAACGTCAGGTAGCGTATGGCCATGGCCCCTGTCTTACCCTCACCACTTAGGGCATCACCCGGAGGTGCGGAGGGTTTTACAAAAAGTGGACCAGCACAAAGGCCCCGAGCTGACGCCCCTGGGAGCCACCTGGCAGAGGCAGGTGGGCACACGCACGCCTTTTCTCGCAGGAGGACGAGGAAATGGTCCGTTTCTGTTTGGTCCCAGAAGCCCTCTGTGACTCTCTGGCGAGGCTTCAGGCACACAGTAGGCACTTACTGTGTGCCTGTGATTGTTGGGGTGCGGGGCGTGGGCTGAGCCTCTGCGGGTGGACGGCAGCCTTGTGCACACAGGTCTGCTGCCCGCCTGCGCGTGCATGGCTGCGTGTGACGGTGCCGAGCCGCCCTGGGCACCTTCGCAGCTGCGGGCTCCTGACTGTCCCCGCCAGGGGTGTCTGGAGGCCGAGGTGGACACTCTGCCTCATCTCTTGGACTTGATCTGATCCTGATTCAGAGCCAGGGACTTACTCTCAGATAGTCTTGTGGGTGCTCCCTTCTTGTTCCAGAAATATGCAAAGGCCCTGGGGTTTGGGGGTCCGGGGCAGGGCATCTGGGCTCACTGAGATGCCCACAGTCCTGCCCTCGGGTCCCTCAGGGACGCTCAGCCCGGCGGGGGCCCTGGGGCTTCTGGCCCGGCCCAGAGGTCTCTCTCTGTCCCCCCGCACCCCTCCAGCAATAGCTGCCCCCTCCTCTCCGGGGCTTTTACAATTTTACAAGAGACGAGAGAGAGCCAGGAGACCACCCAGCTTCCCACCCAGATGGCAGGAAGCGGGGCCTGTCCTCCAGCAGCAGCTCCCCACTCCAGGTGGGGGCGGGGCGACCATGCAGCACACAGCCCAGCAGGGTGAGATGCCGGAGCCCCCTCCCCAAACTCTTCCTCCCCACACTGTCCTTCCTGCCCCGAAGAAGGGAGCCTGTCACCCTAAACCGCCCGCCGGCCGCCCCCTCCCGTAAACCAACCCAGGCCCCGCCCGTGTAAATGGAGCCGCAGAGCCTCCATGAAAGAATGATGAGGCAACCCAGCCTGGGCCTGTGTTCAGGACCCCGCAGGAGGCCAGCCCTGGGCGCCTGCCACGCTGGACCCCCTGGGGGCAGATGCTGGGCTGGGAGCATGAGAATCA
Source organism: Mungos mungo (assembly GCA_004023785.1). Classification (NCBI taxonomy): domain Eukaryota; kingdom Metazoa; phylum Chordata; class Mammalia; order Carnivora; family Herpestidae; genus Mungos; species Mungos mungo. Next base: position 61,413 of record PISW01007896.1, on the reverse strand, counting down.
GGGCCTTGAGCCAGGCCCAGCAGCCTCAAGGCCAGCAGGGTAGCCCTGGCTTCTTCTGGGGGTGCCGGGACCAGAAGGGGGCTGGCCCGAGTGGCCTGGCCCAGAGGGCACAGTGTCCGGGGCAGGGTGGGCCAGGAACTCTAACGAGAGCAGCAGCGGGCCCGGGGCTGAGACAGGGGCACTGGGGGGCGGGTGGGTTCCTGGAAGGCATTCCCAGAGACTCTCTACCCTTCGGGGAGTGCACAGATGGCCTTGCTCGAGCAAGGGGCTGAGACCCGGGGAGGGACAGGGGACAGAAGTGGCCTGTGAAGTTCCCCCTGTTGGGTAGGGCTGCCCCGGTCTCCGTCCTGGGCCATTTCCCAGTTTCCAGGGCTCCAGGCCAGCCAAAGTGGGGACCCACCCCTCCCCCAGCCCGTACACACACGGGGCCTGTGCCAGCTCACGCCACCAGCATCAGCATTGCCCGGGCACCCGGCCTGGCACACGCGCCAGTCGCCATGGCAGCCAACAGTGCGCTGGCAGGAGCCCAGGCTGGCCTCTCGTATCCAAGGCCAATGGTCTAGAGATGTAGGACTGAGAGTCATTTCCCTGGCTGCCCGAGGGGGGGGGGGCCCGACTGGGGTGGGGGAGGGAGGCCCTCCACCCCATCCCCCAGCATCCCAGGGAAGGGACAGCGTCCTGAGACCTCCAGGGTCCGTGCCAGGGGCTTCAAGGCCCTCCCTGCTCCTGGCCCCAGCCGGACCTCACTAAGAGGGGCCGGCGGCTGAGGATCTGCCCCCAGCTCGTCTGCTGGGAGCTCAGAGCCGAGGCAGCCCCCGCCTCGCTGGCCCAGCTTGCGAGGCAGGGTCCGCCCAGCCGTGTCCCTCTCCAGCTGGCCGCTCCCTGAGGGGGGGTGCCGGGTGCTCACACAAACAGCCCCTCGGTACCCATGACGGAAAGGCACCTCCTCGAGTGAAACATGCTTTCAGGTGGTGCGTCAGTCAGGCTGACCTCTGTCCAGGGGTCGCAGATGACAGTCCAGGGCAATGGACACACACAGGGGGCGCCTCCCAGCCCCCCAGAGGGCAGGTTCAGAGGTAAGTGGGGTCAGGTGACTTTGGAAGCCCCTGAGGGCATCCTGGACAGGCCCCAGACCTGTGTGCCCCCAGAAGGCAGCGGCTGTGTGGATACCCCCGGGCAGGGGGCGTGGCCACAGGATGGCCTGCATTTCCCTGAGGAGTGCTTCCTGTTGCCTGAGGCACGGTTGGGTGCTCCAGCCCCCCACGGGCTCTTACCCGGATTCTCAAGCAGACTCCCACGTGCTGGCCCGGCTCACTCTGCCCCACCCGTCCGTCCGAGTGCACCTTCACACACACACACACACACACACACACACACACACACGCGCGCGCGCGCGCGCGCCCACAGGCACGCACACTGCCTCATCCGCCTGCGGGGTCTCAGTGCATCACACAGGATCCAGACCTTCCCACGCCTCCAATCCCCGTGGGCCGGAGCCTCAGCGGGGATCCAGAAAGGAACCCCGAGCCCTGGCAGGCACCTGGGCTCCGGCCTTGGGGCTGACTGGGGGGTAGGGTGGGGTGAGGGGGTGGAGGGTAGGTCCAAAAAGGCCTGGGCTGTGAGGCCCACCTCTCAGAGTCCCCGTTGGGGCCTGAAACGGCACCTCTGCCCTCAAACCCGGGGTCAGTGCTGGGCAGCCTCACCCCATGCCCACCTCAGGCTGTAGGGTCCAAGAACTGAGAGGCACAGACACTTCTGGCTCCGCCACCAAGAGGCCTCCTGGAGCCAGGCCCACTCGGCGCCCGGCAGCTGGCCTGCCTCTCACTGGGCACGGGACGCCACGCGCGCTCTGCCAGCACCGCCAGCACTAATGAGGCCTTCATGCTAAGCGGGCATCCGGGCTCTTCCGAGCTGGGGACTGGGGAAGCACAGGCACAGCTCCCGCAGGGCCCCCACGCACAGGGGAACTGAACAGTGCCCGGGGACACGTGTCCCACAGGTGTTCCCGGAGTCCTGGGAGGTGGGGCAGAGCGAGATCCAGCGAGAAATGGGTGTGGACAGCACATGGCTTGCAGCCCCCCCCACGGACGTTTCCTTGGCATCGAGGCCAGGCCCGGGCGCCTGGGGGCTTGGGAGGGTTTTATGCAGGCGCTATCTCGGGGGGGGGGGCGGTATTTCCCTCTGCCAGTGGGTGCCTGGCACACAGCCCAGCCAGGCACACAGTCGGTGCCCCATCAATGCATGTGGGGCCCGAGGTGGGCGATGCTAGCCCCCAGGGAGGGCCGCGACCAGCCTCACTTGGGCAGCCCTGGCGTGCGTGGAGCCGTTGTGGGGTTTGTGCCCGGCTCTGGCTCCCGGAACCCCACTCTGGCCCCAGGGAAGGGACGTGTACCCTTGTCCCCCCAAGTCTGCATCAGGGAACAGGGCCCACACAGGCCCAGCCGCAGGCCCTTCTCCGCAGCGTGGGGCCCATCGTGGCCTCCAGAGGGTCGAAGAGCTGCTGCCTAGAGCATCCAGGGCCCATGAGGCTGAGCCTGGAGGGGCCCGTTCCCTGGGGAGGCCTGAGGGTCACAGGCTGCAAGGAGGAAGAGGACACCAAGGCGGGCTCGGGCCGGGCAGCTCTGGTTCCACTACTTGGCTCCCAGCCCCTGAGGCAGGTGCAGGAGACAGACAGGCAGGGTGTGGCTGAGCGGGCCTCTGCAGGTCCCCAGCGATGGCCCCCTTGTGCTCAGGGGGAGGGAGTGTAGCCGGTGGTCCCAGTGGCTGGGGCTGGGAGATGCTGGGGTGGGGGTGGGGGCGGCTCCGGCCTGCTGGCCACATCCGACTGCTGAGAGGGCTTTGGCCCCCACAACCCCTGGTCCAGACCCTACAAACACCTCGCAGTCAGACCAGTCGGCCCAGTAACACAAACAACAGTTTAGGAGTCACCCGTGGATGGAAGGGAGAGACTGGGCTCCTTGTGGTGCCTACAGCACAGCGGCGGGGGAGGGGGGGTGGCGGCCCGAGGCCTGGTCCTCTGACCCTGGGTCAAACAGCTCACAGCCTCTGGGACACCATCTGCTCCATGCTCACCCTCCCGTGTCACCTTCCCTCCGTGTGGCCCTTGAGGCGGGTGTCACTGTCTCTGTCACACTACTGCCATCTTGGCTAACCGGGTGCCTGGGCCCCGCACCGCCGGGTGGCCCCGCACTGCCCAGGTGGCCTCGCCACACTGCCTGCACCCTGCCTTGGGCCTGGATGCCACAAGGGCCAGGATGGGGGTGCTGGGGTGTTCCCGGCCACTCGCTGGCACAGACGCCCCCACCTGCCACTCGCCAGCCTGGACCACCCTGGGAGAAGTGTCGGGCCCGGGGCTGCAGGCTGCCCGAGTCGGGGGCCTTGCGGGCTCCTGGCACCAGGAATCAGAGAAGGGTAACTGGATCTGGCCGAGGATCCGGAGGCGGCTGGGGGCGGAGGGCTGCGATCAGGTTGCGGCCCCGCAGCGACTTTCCATCAGGCAGCTCTTTCTGCGTCGGGAAGGAGCCGGGCTGGGCGGGCGGGTCTGTGCAGTGGGTTTGGGGGCCCTGAGGTGGGGGACACGTGGGAGGGAGGCCAAGAGGCCCAGGGGCCAGGAGGCGGGGCACAGGGCCTGAGCTGTGGGCCTGGGCGGCCAGCCAGTGACAACCCGGAGGTGGGCGGCCCTCTGCAGGCGGAGCTCTGCAGCCGTGCAGGCCCCGGGGCTCCGGCCGCCAGTGTAGCCCAGGAGTGGCTGAAATCCAAGCTGGGGTAACAAAAGGCAGCCGCAGTCCCTAAGCCGGCACAGCGCTGATCCGCCTCCCACCCGCCCTCCGCTGCCCGCGGGCCATGTAAGAACTGCCCAGGGCCCCGCAGCCGCTGGTCAGAGGGCGGCGGGTCCATGACGCGGCCTGGCCTCTGGGGGACCTCGGGGGCTGTGAGCGCGCAGAGAGAGCCTCCCAGACCCCTCGTGGGGCTGCGGGCCGGCCCCGAAGATGCCCACCAACGGCCTGCACCAGGTGCTGAAGATCCAGTTCGGCCTCCTCAATGACACCGACCGCTACCTGACAGCTGAGAGCTTCGGCTTCAAGGTCAATGCCTCGGCCCCCAGCCTCAAGCGGAAGCAGATGTGGGTGCTGGAGCCTGACCCGGGGCAGGGCGCCGCCGTGCTGTTCCGCAGCAGCCACCTGGGCCGCTACCTGTCAGCCCAGGAGGACGGGCGTGTGGCCTGCGAGGCCGAGCAGCCGGGTCGTGACTGCCGCTTCCTGGTCCTGCCGCAGCCCGACGGGCGCTGGGTGCTGCGCTCAGAGCCCCACGGCCGCTTCTTCGGCGGCACCGAGGACCAGCTGTCCTGCTTCGCCACGGCCATCTCCCCCGCCGAGCTGTGGACCGTGCACCTGGCCATCCACCCGCAGGCGCACCTGCTGAGCGTGAGCCGGAGGCGCTACGTGCACCTGTGTCTGCAGGAGGACGAGCTGGCGGCCGACAGCAACACGCCGTGGGGCGTGGACGCGCTCATCACCCTCACTTTCCAGAACCGGCAGTACTGTCTCCGGGCCTGTGACAGCCGCTACCTGCGCAGCGACGGCCGCCTCGTCTGGGAGCCCGAGGCCCGAGCCCGCTACACGCTCGAGTTCAAGGCGGGCAAGCTGGCCTTCAAGGACTGCGACGGCCGCTACCTGGCGCCCGTGGGCCCCGCTGCCACGCTTCGGGCAGGTCGGAACACTCGGCCCAGCAAGGACGAGCTCTTCGACCTGGAGGAGAGTCCCCCGCAGGTGGTGCTGGTGGCCGCCAACCACCGCTACCTGTCCGTGCGGCAAGGTAACGCGGGCGGGCGGGGCCAGCCGCGTGGACCTCGGTGTGGGGGCTCACGTGGGGGAGTGTCCGTGTGGGTGGTGATAAATGGGGGCAGTGGACGGGGCAGGGGGTGCGCCTTGGGCACACGTGTGGGGGCCGCTGGCTTCAGAGCCAGAAGGAGGGGGCCCCTTTCAGGACCACTGAGCCCTGGACGTGCTGGGCAGCAGCTGATTGGGGGATGGGCAGTGCCCCGCAGGAGGCGGACAAGGCCCAGGCCAGCTGCTGCGAGGGACAGGGGGCTGGCCCCACACTCCCCACCCTCTCCTTCTCTTCTACTCCGTTTTCTAAACTTTATAGGAAATTGGGGAGGGAGCTGAGGACAGGGTCAGGAGGCACCACGAGGGTGGAGGGCAGGGCTCCAGTGCCCACACCAGCCGTGCCTCACCAGTGGGGATCCTCCACCAACCCAGGAGTGGAGTGAGAGGGGACTTTGGGGTCCTTCCAGTCTGGTGGCCTCCCCCCGGGGCCTGGGCTTCCTGGTGGAAGGCACGGTGTCTGGCCAGTGGGTGCGGCCTGGTTCTCTGTGAATCCTGGATCTTGGTCACCTGCCCCGTGTGCCCAATGGGCCTTTGCACGTGTGATCACACACCTACGAGGTGGACACGGGCAATTCCCACTTCCTTGAGAAGCCGCTGAGGTTCCAGAGTGGCCCCTAGCTGGGCCCGGGCCAGCAGTCATGGCCCTCTCTGGGCGTGTGGACCCTGACCTGGCCCCCGGTCCCACCAGCAGAGGCCCAGCCACGAGCCCCTGGCGGGGGGGACAGCCCCGCTATAGGTGTGGGGGCCCTGCCTGCAGTCAGGGTTCCCAAGGCCAGCCCTTCGTGGGGACGGGCATCCAGCAAACCCCTCCTGCGCGCCCGTCTGGACTGTGGCCAAGTCCTGAGGCGCAACGGAGGACGGGCAGCCTTGTCCTTCCCAGCACGGGCCCCACGGGGCGGCCGCCTGGCCCTGGCCTGCGATACGGCCCCTGTGGCTGGAGTGTCAGTAAAATGCAGGCGACGGTGTGAAGGGCTTCCTCTGCGGGGTCAGAGGGGGCGTTGGACAGGACACCTGCACGCACTCCGCTGGCGAGTAGGACCGCGGTGGCGCTGGAGGCGGTGACAGAGACAGTCTGGTGGTGGCGGTGAGGGGTAGTGCCGTCTGGACCACGCTCCCGTCTCTGGACCGCCCTGCACCTGCCTGGCCCTTTCACGGGGGTCCCCGGCTGAGGGCGCAATCTGCCCTCCACTGCAGAAGCCAGGCGCCCACGTTCGCCCGCTCGCTCCCTTTGCAAAAAGCCTGAGGGCATATAACCTGCCCCCCCCCCGCCCCCCGCAGATGTTCAGAGTGGACCTGGTAGCCAGTGGTTTGGGGAAGCGGGATGCGGCCCATCAGTCCCCGGGGGTGCAGGCGGTGCCCCTGGGCTCCGTGGCGGCAGGGCTGCGCGCTCTACTGAGCGCCAGCGCCTGCACCCCAATGACACTGCTGCCCAGGCAGCCCCGAACCCGTCTTCTTCGGGTGTCTGGGAGCACGCGGCTGGCCTGCTTCCCCCACCCACTATCTCCTTTGTCCCCATCGGCCAGTCTGCCTGTGTCTGCCGCAGCCACTGCTGCCTTCAGGGACACAGACTGTCCCAAATGGCTCGAGGACGTGAAGTATCTCAATGAGCAGAAGTCTGGAGGCTCCGGGGTCGTGGGGTCCCAGGCCGGACACCACTGCCGGCTCAGTGGTGTCATCAAAGCCCTTGGCTCTCTCCTCCTCGTGGGGCCGCTCTCCCGGGACAGCGCTGATCTCGGGCTGGTGCCCTCGTGGAGACGCCAAGGGGCCAGCCTCAGCGGCGGTGACAGCGTGCGGCCCGGGCCTCCCTCCTCCCGCGGCACCTGCACGGGCAGCTCTCTCATCTCCTCGGTCTGTCTCAGTGTCACCTCCTCCAGGAGCCAGCCCCGCCCAAGGCCCACAGCACCCACGGGCACTGGACCCTTTGTCGTCGGTTCTGGTAGTGCTGACGGCGGGGAGAGCGGCAGGGGCTCACTTAGTTCAGTGCTGCTGATGGCACGGTGGGGACGGCGCTGACCCGCGTGGGGGGACAGACCCTGATCTGCGAGGCCTTGGAGGAACAGCCTTGAGAGCTGGCGAGAACCCCAGGTCTCAGCCTCTCTAGCACAGGCCCTGCCTCATGCCTGCCCTACCTTCCTGGGGACAGGCTTGGCAGGATCTGGCCCGACCCTCAGGCCCCCACTCCCTCTGGCTCCACCAGCTGGACACGCTGGAAGCCAGCCTCGTCCGGCAGCCCTGTGATGTGTCACACCCCTGGAAACAGGGGCGTGGTTCACGGGAAGATACTCGGGAGGCTCCGGGGCCTGCCCTCTGACCCCACCCCAGCATGAATGTCCCGTGTCCCCGTCCAGGAACCCAGGCAGAGCCTCAGTTAGCCCTGCCCTCCCTCAAGGCTCCTGGGGGACCACACACGTGAGAGGGGGGCGGGGGAAGTGAGAGGGGGTCCAGCCTCTGCCTGGTGCCCAGGAATGGACCCCACTGTGCCCACCCAGTGGCTTAGGAGGGAGTTATAAATAGAGGCTGGTGTAAGTCCTGGGTCGAGAGGGCAGCCGCGAGCAGATTACCCGCTGATTAGCAGAGGCAGGGGATTTGCTGGCACGGAAAGCCCGGCTTCTGGGGCTGCGGGAGGACCCGGGCCAAGGACCTTCAGGGAACCGCACGCAGGAGATCGGCACCCAGCCCATGTGGCCGTGGGGGCCCCCACCCTCCCGGAAGTGCCTCCCAAACCTTAACTCCGAAGGGTTCTCGGTGAGAGCCCCTCTGCCTCCAGGGTTGCCCCCGACGCTGCTCTTCCTCATCTCTCTGCTCCCCGACCCCCACCCAGGGAGAGGCGTGAGGGGCTTCCCATGTCCTCCCTCCAGGGGTCAACGTCTCCGCCAACCAAGACGAAGAACTGCATCACGAGACCTTCCTGATGCAAGTTGACCAGGAGACAAAGAAGTGCGCCTTCTATTCCAGCACCGGGGGCTACTGGACCCTGGTCGCCCACGGGGGCATCCAGGCCACCGCCGCACAAGTGTGAGTGCATCCCCACCGCCACAGCAATTCACTGCTACCACCGCCACCATCTCTGTCACCACCATCACCACCACACCTGTCACCTCCCCCCACCTCTGTCACCACCATCACCACGACCACCTGTCACTACCACCACCACACCTGTCACCTCCCCCCACCTCTGTCACCACCATCACCACCACCACCTGTCACCACACCTGTCACTACCACCACCACACCTGTCACCTCCCCCCACCTCTGTCACCACCATCATCAGCACCGTCACATCACTTCCATCTTCAGAGGCATCACCACCATTGTCACCTCCCTCTGCACCAGGAGGACCCCTGTAGCAGCCAGGGAAGAATGCCCACTGGGGTGAGGGGCAGCTCTTAACGGTGGTGGGTGTGTCAGGAAGGCAAGTGCTTGTCCCCCCCCCCCCCCCGGGGTTGGCACGCGACCTGAGGGGGATGGGGAGCCTGGCCCTGAGCTCCCAATGTCCTGCTGCTCTGAGAGGACCTTACCCTGCCTCTTCCAGTTCTGCCAACACCATGTTCGAGATGGAGTGGCGCGGCCGGCGGGTGGCACTCAGGGCTAGTAATGGGCGCTACGTGAGCATGAAGAAGAACGGCCAGCTGGCGGCCACCAGCGACTTTGTGGGTGAGCGGGCGCGCCTCGCCTGGCCTGGGAAAGAGGGCTGGCTCTGTCCCCAGAGACCCTGTCCCTACTAAGAATCCGCTCCTCCCCTGAATAACTGCGGCCACAGTGCTTGGTGACAGTCACCCCTGCTGGTCAAGAAACTGCTCCGGACATCAGGGAGCAGTCAGAGCCCAGAGCGCCCTTACCGCCACTGTGCATCCGGGGGACCGGGGGCTGGGAGGCGGCAGGCGCCTTGCCAAGGCCGTGTAAGGCAATGGATGGCGGTGGCAGATGGGCCCTTTATGTGCCCCACCCGCCTCGCCGACGGGGAAGGCGGCAGCGCTGGGCCACCCCTGTCCCCACCCCCCACTAGGTGAGGACGAGGAGTTCATTCTCAAGCTCATCAACCGGCCCATCCTCGTGCTCCGGGGCCTGGACGGCTTCGTCCGCCACCGGCGCGGCTCCAACCAGCTGGACACCAACCGCTCGGTCTACGACGTCTTCCACCTGAGCTTCAGCGACGGCGCCTACCACATCCGAGGTGCGGACCGGGGCGGGGGGCGCGGCGGCCGCAGGGGCGGGGGCGCGGCGGAGAGGCCGCCCGCCGACCGCGTCCCCGCCCCCAGGCCGCGGCGGGTTCTGGTACACGGGCAGCCACGGCAGCGTGCGCAGCGACGGCGAGCGCGCCGAGGACTTCCTCTTCGAGTTCCGCGAGCGCGGCCGCCTGGCCATCCGCGCGCGGGGCGGCAAGTACCTGCGCGGCGGCGCGTCGGGGCTGCTGCGCGCGGACGCGGACTCGCCGGCGGGGGCGGCGCTCTGGGAGTTCTGACGCGGCGGCCGTGGCGCCACCGGGCGGGGAGGGGGGTCCGCGGAGGAGGGTCCGCACCCCAGCCCCGGCGGCCGCTGCGCCTCTCCATCCCTGAGCGCTGGGCGCTGGGCCGGGCAGGCACCGCCCGGACCTCCTCTGGCTCCGCCTTGGCACCCCCCCCCCCAGCTGCTGTCACGTGCTGGCCACGCGGCCGCTCCCCAACACCAGGGGGAAGAGACCCCCTTCCACCCAGCGGGACGGTCCCAGGCCCCTCGTGTTGAAGCTTAAAGGGGCTCTGGGGTGAGGTGCCAGCACACACTGGCCTCCCCCCCCACGGGCAGGGTTTTAGGAAACCCCGGAAGCAAAAGCGACCCCGCCCCTCCCAAGCAGGACTATGTATGGCTAATCCTGGGGGGGGGGGAAGCCCCTCTCAGCCCCTGCACCCACGCGGTTGCTACTGGGCCCAGGAGGGGCGCTCCAGGCCCCCTATTCCCACTGCACTGCTCCACTCACAGACTCTGAAACTCCGCGCCCCCAGGCTGGATACCAGGACAGGGTCTGTGGTTCACCAGCCAGCACCCGGCACTCCCCAGCCCTCCTCCAGGACCCCCACTCAGGCCAATTCCCCTTGGATGGGCTGGGTGACCTAGGCCGTCAGAGGTGAGAGCCGAGGGGGAGACAAAGAACCTGGGGGGTGGGGGAAGGGGTGCCACACAGCAAGTGGCCTAGAGCCTGAGGGGAGGGGCTAGGGCAGATGCCCACCGGGCCCTGAGGCCTACATCCCTCTCCAGATCCCGGGCAGCCCCTGCCCTTGCCTGGGGGTCTGAAGCCCCGCCCTCTCCCCCAGTGAGTCTAGCCAGGGTGGGCCAGTTGGGACTGGGGCACTTTGGGGAAGGGGCTCAGGGGAGGGGGTGCAGAGTAGATGCTCTGGACCAGAGAGGGGAGGAAGGGAACCCCCTCCTCTCCCCTCCCTCCCTCCCTCCCTCCCAGAGTCCTCCGTGGCCTGCTCGGCTCCTACCCTCACAGCCTTGAGCACATGGAAGGGCTGGACCCAAGTCGGCCCGCTCCTGCAAGGCTGGCGGAGTTAGTCCTTGGAAACCACCCTCTGAGCCCAGGGGAGGCAGAGGCACGAGGCACGGCCTGCGCTGCCCCCTGGTGGCATCCAGGGCAGGGGGGTTGGGGGCTCACCTGCTTAGGGCTCACCGCATGCAAGAAGACAACAGGCCTGTAATCGCAGGAGACCATTCCCCTCTGGGGTCCCCCGACTCCCCTTTGCTGGCCTTGGTCAGACAGTACACTAGGCCTCAGACACTCGCTGAATGGAGCCCACACAGCCCGAGGCAGCGCTGGAGGGTGCCTGGGTCCCCGGAGGGGCCAGCTGGGGTCGCACTAAGTGGCTCAGCACCCCCAGGACGAGAAGCAGAGTGAGTGGAAGACGTTCTCTAGTGGCCCTGAGCCACGTGCAGGGGACAGAACCACAAGCCGCGGGACACCTGGTGCTCAGCGTGGCATTCCCTCCCTGGCGGGGCACCGACGGCACCCAGCACACACGAGGCTCCCCAGGCATCCAGCTGGGCCGAGGTCTGTCCCGTGGCCCGCGTCCCATTGGCTGTCATCCTCCTGAAGACCTCAGCTGACCCCCGAGCGTTCTACATGGTCCCACGGCCTCTGCTCTTGACTTGCTGGACGTACGTGTAGCTTTTCTCCATTTCTGGAGACTGCGTGGAGACCTGTCCCTGCACCCACCCCGCCCAACCAGGGGCCTCCCGCCACCCGCCGCCACTGCTTCTCCATCCCCAGAAGGCCCAGCACTCAGGCCTCAGGAGGGGAGCCTCGTGAAGGGCCCGGCAGAGGCGGCACGCTGGGGACCAGGGACAGCCGAACGGCGCCTGGTGCCGGGGGCGGCGGTCCCGGCGCTGCTCCTCCCACACCCGGCGAGCCCACTGTCTCCGTCCCTCCTCCCTCCACCCTGGGAGCAGCCTCCAGGGTGCGGTCCGTGGGGCGACCACCCACTCAGGAGCACCCCACCAGCCCCTCTCCCTCCTCGGAGATGTCCTTGGTCCTCCCCGGGAGGGACTCGTGTGCCCTGGAGTTGGGGGGGGCACTCCCCCCCAGTGCTGGGGGCTTCGCTGGCCACTGCGGGGTTCACCCAAGCATACCCGGGGGGGAGGCCCGGAAGTCCCGGTCAAAGCTGCCACCCCACCGAGGAAGAGGGGAGGCAGAAATAAAACACCGCTGACGCCAAGGCAGCGAGACACAGAGTGGACTTGTCTTGCGGCAGGGGGTGCCTCGCAGACCCCAGACGCAGAGGAGCACCAGGTCACAGTCCAAAGGAAGGTCACCCTCCCCAGTTGTTAAACATGTCAGCACCAGAATGGGAATCAAGCCCGGGAGGAGGGAGGCAGCCGGGGGACCGCAGCCCACCCCCGGGGACCCTGGAAACAATGCACAGTGCTCGGCACTGAGAGTGGCCTCACTGGGAGCAGCTACTGGGAGCGGGCTCCAGCCCCCGGGCGTCCACCCAGCTGGGGAGCTCAGCCGCTGCGGAGAAGCAGGGCTGACGGGCCCACCAGGGGCCGGAAGGGTCTGTGGGTGAGTGGGCGGCCCGCCCCTGCAAACGTTCTCAGGGGCCTACGCAGGCCATGCGACGATGCCGCCGTTCTGGGGTCTAGACCCCGATTCCGGGCGCAGGAGACGTCGCCGGTCCGGCTCCGGTGCTCGCGGCCGACGGGCAGCTGCTGGCGGGAAAGGCGCGATGTGGGGTGTCTCAGGCCAGGCGGGTGGGGAGCAAGAGCAGGGCCCAGTGCCCCGCAGGGCAGACAGACACCACCTCAGTGCCCAGAAACGACGCGCTAGGCACGCCACCTCCTCCAGGCACCCCTCCCCGCCCCCAGAGCAGCCCGGCGCCCTGCGTTCTGTACGGCGGCCAAACCCACCTGCACCACCTCCCACCCATCTACAGCCAGGGTCAGGGACCGGAATTGGTCCTTTCTCCGTGAAAGAACGGCAGCACCCGAGCTGCGGCAGCGGCGGGGCCCACCTGGAGGGGGCGTCACACCAGGAGGAGGCTGGGGCTGCGCAGCTGCTGGTACACCTGCAGCAGCCGCTCCGCCGTGGCGCAAGCGCTCGCTTGGTCTTCGGTGCTCAGCCGGTCCCGCAGCGTCCGCACCTCCCGCAGCAGCGTCTGCAGGGGGGAGGCAGCACTCAGACCCCCACCTCCCTGCCGGGCACAGCCGGGGCCCCTCTGCAGGACTCCCATCATGCACGAATCCCACTTGGGAGGAACAGCCCCCACTCCCCAGGTGGCAGGGGGAGCCAGCAGGAGCCAGATGTAATGACACCCACTCTGTCCCCCTCCTGGGCCTCGGCTGTGAGCTCCGGGCAGGCCCGAGTGCTGGGGACACCTGAGGCCTGTGTGTGCCCCCCGCCCTCACTGGCCAGGCTGGGGGAGGACTATGAGGGGCCTCACCTCGTGGTTGACCTGGATCTGGTGGAGATACTGGACACGGAGGTCGGGTGGGCTGGAGCTCTGGGCAGCGTGCTCCACAACCATCCTCTGGGGGGGCGGGGGACAAGGGCAGGTGGCTGGAGAGGACACTTCCCAGCCCCATCTGGAGGGGGTGCCCGGGGCTCCTCCAGCCCCCACCTCCAGGGCCCCTCTGCATTTCCACTCCAGGCCCAGCAGTTTACTCGGAAGTAAGGTTCTCCTTGCTTCCAGGCCCCCTGCTGAGCACCTATCTTCCTTGTCCTCACAGAGCTGCCTCCTGCCCGCCCTTCTCCCGTCCTCAGTGTCAGGCCCGGTGCCCGCTGCCCTCACGGGGGCCCCCCAACCTGCCCTGTTGGCACGTCCACTTGGAATGGCTTACTTTAGGGCCGCTTCTTGTCATGCTTTCTGGGGAAACCAGGCAACCCCTGGGAGCTCAGAGCCAAACCCCCGGGACAGGCTGGGGCGGGGTGGGCCCCAGGACAGGCTGGGGTGGGGAGGACCCTGCTGCACAGATCACATGCTGGTCCTCACGCGCGGGCGCCCATCGCTGGGTCCACAGTGTCGACTGACAGGATGGACCACGGTCTGCAGCTCCCTGTCAGGAGCCTAACCTGCCCCCAGTTCACATGTGGAAGTCCCGGCCCCAGCAGCTCAGCGCGTGACCACTCGGAGCTGCGCCAATGTACAAGGTAGGGGGAGGCCACCTACGCGGGCCCTAAACCACCGTGAGCGGCAGCCCTGTGGGAAGTGTGCACGCAGGCGCAGACGGCAGCGGCGGAAAGACCCGGCAGAACATGGCGTCTGTGCGCCCGGAGGGGCCTAGTCTCCAGCACTCAGTTCCTGTCCGAGCCCGGGCTGCGGCTGTCACGGCAGCACTGGGACACGAATGTCCCCTCCCAGGCAGGGGTCGGGTCAGCACGCTCCTTCCCCAGCGCCACATTAAGCATCCAGTTCCCGGCTGCCATGCTCGGCATGTCCCTGGCAGCAAGGAGGGGACAGTCGAAGCGGCTCCTCTCTGGGCAGAGGGAGCGAGAGTCGGTCTGGAGGCTGGTGTCCCCGGCGCGCAGAGACCCCTCAGGACTAGATCCCCGAGCCGCCGGTGCCACGGCAGCCCAGCCGCGCTGTGTGGGGTGGGCGCTGGGGTCACAGGCTCCTGGCTCCCTGGGGCACGCTGGGGGGTCTAGCACAGCACCGCTCAGGGCCGTGTCGAAGCCTAAATGCCGACTGCGGCTTCTCGGGTTCCCAGACCGGGGGCCGGGGGGGGGAAGGCTGGGAACGTGCACCATAAGCCCCCAGGTGGGGCCGCTGCCAGGGCCCCTGGAGAGCTGTCACAGCTGGCTGGTGGCTGCCACTGCAGACCTTCTGGGGGCGCCAAGTGTGAGGAGACGGGCCAGCCAACCTCGGAGCCGGGGCTCTGCCCCGCCCAGGGCACCAGGTGACGGACTCCATGTGGAACTCAAGGACAGCACGGTGGCAGCTTCCCCTCATATGCCGGGTGGCAAAATGGGCCCCAGAGGCGTCAGAGGCTGGCCGCCACTCCCGCTTTCTCGGCGGAGTGCAGGCACCTGGTCCCGGGACCCCGCTCAGGGCATCGCGCCCCAGGGCGTGGCCTCTCGGCCCAGCCGGGCAAGTGTGGAGACTGCACACGAGCACGACAGGTGGCACATGGACCTTCTTCCTTTGACGCGGCACTCACGCGGGTGCAGGGGCACGATGGGGGGCCGGCGGCACACCAGATGGCGGGGTTCCCGAAGTGCCATCAGCAAAGCTGCCCTACTCGCCCCCTGCTGCCCACAGCTCACCCACACGACACACGGTGCACAAGCAGAGGAAGGACGGTCATCCTGCAACCCCCCCGGGCAGGCCCACGCACCTGCAGACGCCCCACGACAGCATGGTGTGCCTGGCACAGGCTGGCCAGAGAGGGGCTCTCCACTTGGATCTCCACGGCCTGCAGGGGCCCTGCTGCGCCCAGGTGGGTCACCGTCACCTGCAACACAGGAGGAGCCTCACTGCCCACGCCCGGCCCTGCCCCGCCCCGCCCTGGGGGAAGCTCCCAGGAGGGGCCCTGCTCCCTAGTCTGGGTGGCCCCCTGCACCCTGGAGCAGAGCGAGGGGCAGAAGGGCTCCCAAGCCTGGGTCTCCCCACCTGCTAACTTGTGCCTGAGAGCCGGCCAGCCCCCACCCGGCCAGCCACAGCCCATCAGGAATGGTGGTCTAGAAAGCATCCCACTCCCTCAGGTCTACAGAGCAGGGACTCCACCCCCCACTCTGCTGAGGACAGCCCACACTGGGCATCCCGCGTCACCTGGCAGCGGGGCCAGGTTCCAGATGTGAAAATGAGAGCAGAATGGGTGCCCAAAGTCAGCCAAGTGCCCCCCAGGAAGTTCTAGGCACACCGAGCTCAGGATGAACCCCTGGCATGGGCAGGCCGAAAGCCGGGACACCCCAGCTCGCTCCCCACACAGGTCCCAGCGCCCCAGGGGCAGAGCCACTGTCCCTGGCAGCTCCTCCTTCTGCAGCCTGGGGGACGTGCTGGGACTGTGGGTGCTCACCGGGCTGAGCGCCGGCCCTTTCTACCACCTGGGCCCAGAACCGCCCCGGGGACACCCCAACCCATGCACACTGTCTGGCCTGAAAGGCTGTGTGGTGGGCGGCCGCCTCCTTGGGGACAGGTGTCCAGGCATTCTGGGCCTCTGTGAGCCTCCATCGCTGGATTTTAAGTCTGCTGGGAGTGACCCCGGGCCTGCCACCAGGAGCACCTCGGGAGGGAAGGCGAGCGGGAGAGGGCGTGGCCAGAAGAGCACTAGCCGGTGCCTGCGGGGCGGGGCTCAGTGGCTTAGGGACTGGGGTCAGTGGGCCCTACTCTCGGGGTACAAACTGTTGCCAAGCAACGCGGGGGCACCTGGCCACGAATTCCAGCAGCGCGCAGGGCCATTCCCACAGGGGCCTGAAACGTGAGGGCCACGCTGCCATGGGCCCCGCGAAGGCTGTTCCAGCACAAGCGCGCATCAGGTGGTGCACGTCAGAAACCTCTGGAAGGCCCGAGACTCTGATTCCTCGCAAGCGGCCCAGAGGTACCGCAGGCCCTCGGATGCCGTGCTGGAAACCAGCCCCACGACACTACTTCCCCAGAGAGCCGACCCCTGGCTTGCCTCTCGGACAACAAGGTGGAGGTCAGTGCCGTCGGGGGCCACTCCCTGGACGGAGGACAGCAGTCGGGCCCTCACCACGTCCAGGGCGCTGTTCTCGGCGAGCAGCCACTGCAGGGCGGCACAGCCCAGGGGCACGCCTGGTGGAGAGAGGCAGTGCAGGGAGCTGGTGAGGGTCCTGGGAGAGGGAGGAGCCCCGCATCCACAGGCCGGAGCCAGGCCACGAGCAACACCAACCTGGCTGCCCAGGCCCCAGGGCGGCCCTCAGGAGCGCTGCCGACACCTTGATGGTGGCCACCGACGGGGGCAGGAACTTGGCCCGCAGGGAAGCCGGCCCTGCCGGCTCGCTGCGCGGCCCCAGGCATGCTCCCAGGAAGGTGTCCACGGGGTCGCCAGTGGGGCCGAGCGGGCTGGGCGCCTGCGTGGGGGGCGTGGCCAGGCCAGGAAAGCGCAGGCACTGCAGCATGTCCACCGTGTGGTCGCTCAGGGGCAGGCAGATGCCCTCCTGCTCGGGCAACATGTCGGGGGGGCACCCGTCCAAAGAGGGGTCCTCAAGAGAGTCCGAGGAGGCGAGGGCCCCGCCCAGGACCTCCCTGAGGCTGTAGTGGAGCGCACAGGCCACCGTCACAGGCAGGTCCAGCGTGCCGTCGTCCCTGGGACCCAGGGTGAGCGTCACCTCCCGCTGCTCGCCGGGGCCCAGCCGGTCCACAGGGATGGTGTAGGTGGTGGCCGAGCAGGCGGGGTCCGGGTCCGAGGCGCGGGAGCCGGTGAGCACCTGCACGCACCAAGTCCAGCCCCGCCCCAGACGGAGGCCACTGCCATTCTGCACCCGGCAGGTGGCCGTCAGCACCTCCCGCAGCTGCGCGCAGCTCCAGGCGGTGGTGACGGCGCACGAGATGGGCCTGGGGCCCTCCCGGCTGGCCAGCAGGACGCAGCTCACGTTCATGGCTTCGTTGAGGCACGCGAGGGCCTGGTTGCGCTGGTCAACTGCCTTCTTCAGGGAAGACACTCTGGGAAGAACGAACAGGGCAGCTGAGGCGCGGGCACGGACGTGCGCCAAGTGACCCCGTGACGTGCGTCAAGTGAGGAGCAGGCCCCTGCCTCGGGGAGCAGCTCTCCGGTCCCACCCTTCTGGGGCCCTCTCGAAGGTGCCCCAGCGGGCCAAGCGAAGCCCCCTCTCAGGCAGGAGGGCCGCAGGGGACAGAGGTGGAGCTGGCGGCACCCCCACTTGGCCCGCCTGGCCTAGTCCACCAGGCTCACAGCCACGGCCAACCCTGTCAGGGCCACGTGGGTCAGGGGGTGCCACTGCAGGGCTGAAGCCTATAGACGTCACCCAGGGCCACACAGAAGGGCAGGCAAGGGCTGAGGGGCGCCTACTTTCTCTCTGAAGGGGTCAGAGGAAGAAGCCGCTGGGGCCTTTCCTGAGACAGGGGGCAGAGACCTCCGAGGGGAGGGGTCCCCTGGGGGAGCTGCGGAGTCGGCAGTCTCCCTGCTGGCAGCGAAGAGGTGTGGCCAGGGCCCAGGACGCGGCAGAGGTCCCTTCATCCTCCAGGGCGGCCACACAACACGGCATCTGGGGCTCTCACCGGGGTCAGAGGCAAAGTAATGGGCCTGGCCCAGACCGACACTGCCGCCCAGGACCTCGTCCTCCCAAAGGCACCAACCCCGTAAGGACACGTACGGGCCCCCGCCCGACCCAGGCAGCCCCACTGCTTACCTCTCAGAGACGGTCCCGATTCCAGAGAGTAGTTCCTTAATTTTCTGGCCAGTATTCTCCACTGTCCCTTGGGGGGGACAGGGCGCCTCAGAGCTCAGGTCCAGGCTGCAGGTCATCAGGCGGCCCCTGGCAGACAAGGCCAGGAGCCTGGTGCCACCTGAGGATGGACACCCATGGGCCTGGTCAACGGGTGAGGAGGGGCAGGCTGCTGGAGGCACAGGACAAACGTGGTCAGAAGCCAGTACCCGGGGAAGAGAGAGGGTCCTGGCGATGGCCCTGAAGAGACGCAGGATGACCGAAGAGCCCTGGATGTGGGCCCGGCAGGGGGGTTGGCTGGGGGGGCAGAGGTACCGCCCACATCCACCTTAGGCACATGGCGTGCGGGCCACCGAGTCAGCCAGACGCAGCTCTACCTTTGATGGGCCCCCCATGGCAAAGCTGCCTCCAGACTGAAGGGTGCCGCACAAGCCCCTCGTCATCACTCTGCACTCACTGGGACCTTCCTGGAAGCCTGCTACCTCTCTAGCATGTTCCATGCCCCACCCTACCCCTGGGCTCCTGGGGGGAAGCCTGCTACCTTTCTAGTACATTCTACTCTGCCCCTGGGCTCCAGGAGAGCCTCCAGGAGACAGGCTCCACCTCCCACAACTGTGTGCTGGTCCCCCAGGCCCAGGGCTGAGGCAGAACAGCGGGGCACAGAGCGTGCACAGGCCGAGCCGCTGCGGGCGCTGCCATCCACAAGGCCCTCTTTCCCTGTGGTCCGGACACTGTTGAGTACTGTCCACGCAGGCGTCAGGGCCTCGTGGGCTGTTGTAATGTGAGTGTGCACTGGGGGTGGGGGCTGGCTCCGCTTTGCTAACCACAGTGCTGGGCAAACATGGCAAAACCCTCCGTGCTCCATCTGGGGAAACACAGAGGCAGAGCTCCGGACGCCGCCCGCTCCGGGGCGGAGGGGACTAGGTAGCAGGCCACTCGGGAAGCAGGGCGGGCATTTTCCCGCCTTCAAAAAACACCATCTGCCTCTCCCTGGACCACCCACATGAGACCTGTCATAGGGAGATGCTCCCACTCCGGGTCACCCAGGTGCAGATCCCACCCAAGGACAGCAGCCAGTGGCGGCCGCTGCCCACACAGGACACACACCACCAGGCACCCCGTGACCCGAAAGAAAACCAGCATCAACCCGCAGGCTCCACTCGGCGGGGAAACACCCGCCGGTCAGGTTTATGAAAGGCGCTAAGGGACTGAGATGGGAGGACCGCCCGGCTGCAGGGGAGAGGACAGCCACCCAGAGGGTTCCACCCCAGCACCACACGCTTTGGTTTTCCAGGTTTACTCGGCTGCTCGTACCTCCAGGCCCCTCGGACAACACCGAGAGCGTGACGGCGCTGCACACGCCCAAGCTGGCTGGACACAGCAGCGAGGGCAGGCTTCCCGGGCCCCCGTCAGGCTGCACGGGGGCTGGGGGGGCGCCTCCCCGAGCCAGGTCCACGACACAGAGGCCGGAGGCGGTGCTGTGGTACACACGGCCGTCTCCGCCGCAGGCTGCGCACAGCACGGGCCCCGGGAGCCGGTACTCCTGCAGCTCTGGCGCCACGGCCCCGGCCTCATCCCAGCTGGCCTTGACGGCCAGCACCCGGCCGAAGTGACCAAGCGCCACTAGGCAGTCAGGGTGTGTGTCCTCCATGTCCTCGGCCGGTGACTCTGTCCTTAAGGCTCCGATGAAGACAACGGGTTCCTCCAGGTGATGTAGGATCTTGACAAGGGCCTTCGGGTCACCAGGGGCCAACCTGGAGGTGACCAGAGTCTTCAAGACCACACAGCAGAGCTGGCCGTCGGGGAGACCGCAGAGGACCACAGGTGATTCCAGGAGGGAGGCATCAACTCCAAAGAGCAGCCCGAAGAGGGCCCGTTCCAGCACAAAGCCCCCGGAGCGCCGCAGACGGCTGCGCGGCCCGCTGCAGCCTGGTGGTGACGCCCAGCACAGCACTGGGAGGAAGTTGGGGGCTGCAGGCTCCCCCAGGCTCCCAGCCGGAGGGCTGGAAGTGGACAACTCCACCTCGCCAATCTGGCCCGGGGGTCTGGCATCCTCCCCCGGACAGGGACACCCGAACAGCTGTACCTTCCACTGGGTAGGACCCTGTGCCAGGGTGATCAGCGTGTCATCGAGCACAACGAAAGCACACAGCGTGGCATCGGGGAGGATGCAGGCATCTGGGTCCACGGGGCTCACGGGGCAGGGGGGCTCCCCGTCCTCACTGTCCTCACTGTCCTCCTCGTTCGCGTCCCTGTCGTCCCCGGCTCCTTGGCTCACAGACCTTCAAGAACCAGGGAGCTGTCGGTCAGAACGTTCGTGAATTCTCTTCCCAGCGAACCTCGGGTGAGCACACAGGGCGCAGTCTCCACAGGGAGTGACCTTGGTGGCTGTTACAGCCTGTCAGCACCCTGCGAAAGGCCCCCCCAGGGAGCAGGCGGCCTGCCACCTGCCCTCGGACTCTTCTGACCATTCGCCCAGGGGCACGCAGGGTGGGATGCATCCAAGCTTCCAGAACGGGATGCCAAAGGAAAAGTCCCATCAGCGCAGCTGTAAGAGGTCCCAGGGCCTCGTCTCTGAATCGCAGCCCCCACCTTTTCACGTCCTAAACCAGCAATCAGCAGGTGCCTGTGTCCAGGTTCTGCACTGGTACCTGGGAGAGGCCTAACTCCCCCCTAACTGCTGACTCAGGGTTCGGGGTGTTTTGGGTGTGACTGCTAACCACAGAGACCCCCCCTAAAGGGTGTGTCACACCAGAGGGGCCAGGGTCCCACCCCAGGCTGCACACTCTGCAGCCTGAACCTCGTTTAGGGCGGATTCTCCTCCAACAGGAGCCTGCTAGAGAACGCACATGCTGGGGGGTCGGGAGCGCCCTGGGCCCCCCCAGCCCTACAGATGAGGGCCGGTGGGTGCTCACTCTGAACCTGCTCCGGGGCAAGCAGACGGCACAGAAGCGTGTTTGAGTAGACAGAGTAGGGAGGCCACGGTCACAGACAACCAGAGTCCAGCTGAGGCCGTGTCAGCCTCCGCCACGAGTGCTGCCCAGCGACCGCTCTTCACCTGCTCGCCTGATCCAACGACAAGCAGTAGATGCCTTTCTGGGCGCACAGGGCGTAGAGCGCCCTGCGGGGGGTCGAGAGCTCCAGGTGCCACACCCGGCCAGGGAACCTGTACACAGCCTGGACATCGGGGAGAAGGCAGCGTCAGGCCGGCCGCCAGAAGGACCGAGGGGAGGCGGAGGGCAGCACCCAGTCCTTAAATAAGCTCCTCAAAAGCGCTGGCCCCTCCCAAAAACCAGGATCCCCCACGTCCAAGTCTCCTCACCCCCTACACCCTGTCGCCTAGCCCCGCCCCCTCGCCCCGGAGGGTCTGTCCCCCGTGTCCTCCCCGGACCCTGGGGTCCACACACCCGACTCCTCCCCGCATTCCCCTTCCCGGGACCCCCCCCCAGGACCGCCCCCTCCCCGCCCCTCGCGGGCCCGAGGCCGCCGCCCGGCGCTCACGATCAGCAGTCTCCCGTCCTGGTCGTAGACGTAGACAAGCTCGCTCCCGGTGGCCACGAAGATCTCGGCCCCGTGGCACAGCACGCGGGGCTTGCCCGCCGCCAGGCCCCCGAGCGGGCAGCGGAAGCCCGCCAAGTACTGGACCCGTGGCGCGAAGCCGGCCATGGTGCCGGCGGAGGCTCGGGGGCGCGGGGCGCTTTACGGCCGCCCCGCTAGGAGGTGCGACCTCCGCCGTAAAGTGGTCCGGGCGGGGGCGGGCTCGGGGGCGGGGCCAGAAGGCGGGGGCGGGGCCCAAGCCTGGGTGGTGGGCCGGAAGGCCACGCCCCTGCGAGGAAGCTGGTGGACCCAGAGGTTTGGCAAAGGGCCCGCGAGTTTAGAGCCAAACGCGGGAAGCCCCAGGGCCTGCCCTCGAGGATCCCGCCCGTCCGCCTCGCGGCCCCAGGCACCCCCGTAGGGGGGAACCCCGCGGCACCTCCCACGCCGGTGCGGTGCCTGGGGGATCGTTGGCAGGGACCGAAGTCGCGTCGCGCCTCCCCCGTACGCCGTGGAACCGCGCTGGCTCCGGGACTCTGCTAGTACTCAGGCTTCCCCAGGCCGGGGCTGGAACCCCGGGGGCCCCCAGGGCCAGCGGAACGCCTCCTCTGGGCAGCCGGTCCGCTCCTAAAACGATTCTGTGGGGTCTTAGGGAGCGGTTGGACTCCACAGATAAGTCCAGGGCTCCCACAGCCCACCCCGCCCCCAGGGTTTGAGCCACAAGCTGTTAAGCGGGTGTGTTCGTTTGACTGGACAACGGGGGCAAGGAATCATGAAGAGGGTACCGCTAACCAGTAATCGGTCTGGCGGGGAGGGGGGGGGTAGGTGAAGCCGGGGTGAGACACCCCTCCCCCTCACCATCGTGGCTGCCCCCTCCATAGTCCCTGGGGCTTTGGAGGCGCTCACCAGAGAAGAGCCAGGAGCTCTCTTCTGGATGAGTTAGGAGACCAACGAGTCCCTGCAAGGTGGCTGCAGATGGGAGGTCAAGTACATGCCACTCCTTGCCAACGGGAGAGTCTCCAAGACCACTCAGGAGCGAGCGGCATCTGTGGGGTGTGGCCAAGCACAGTACGGTGAAGGGGCAGCTGCCAGCTGTTCCCTGGGCTTGGAAGTTCAACCGCCATCACCGCTGCTGTCGGCCTTGCTGAGGTGGACAGACCCCCCCCCCCCGGCCCCACCCAGGCAGTGGCCGGCCACCGCTCTACCGTTTCTGGATGCTGGTTGAACACATGAATGTGCCCCTTGCAGTCTGTGGTTTGCCCTTTTTGCTCCCAGGTGAAGTCTAGGCTGGAAACCCTGCCCTGCCCCTGGCCCTGATGCTGGGACCAGAGAGGAGAGAACTCGCACTAGGACTTCATTGTTGGTCATTCTTGTCATTTTTTAAAAAATATTTCTGAGAGAGACAGTGAACCAGTTGGGGTGGGGCGGAGGGACAGAGGATCCGCAGCAGGTTCCACGCTGACAGCAGAGAGCCTGATGTGGGGGTGGGACTCAGGAGCCTCGAGATCAGGCCTGAGCTGAGGTTGGACTGAGCCACCCAGGCACCCCATAGGCCTTCATAATCGGGCAGTGGGGGCAGGCAGGGCCCAAGTCTTCTCCACGGTCTGCCCACCCTCTCCTGAACTGCCCACTCACACTTGCTCCCACCCCGTCCGCCGAGGCTGCTCCCCGACACGGAGGGGCTGCCCTGTAGAATGTGAGCAGGCAGGGAAGTGGATCTAGGAGGTGGGCGGAGCCGGGCAGGCCTCACTCCCCAGGTTTAGCCTTTGGCTGGCCAGGGTGACCCTGCAGGCTCTGTTGGGCCAGGTCACTCCTCCATCCCTCTCCCTCTGTTCAGGGGGCCTAGCAGGCTCCTGGCCCCAGGCCAGGGAAGCCCTCACTGTGACATGAGGATTTATGAACATCACCGTACCTAAACAGAGGGGGGCCCTGGGTGCAGACCCCTGGTTTCTAGACATGAACATGAGCTGAAGGCCGGCAGCCTCTCACGTAGGGGTGCAAGGTGCACACTCCCATCAGTGCTCCCTCTGCCAAACCTGGGGGCCGTGTAATCTTCCTAAGGTCAAATGACACCTGCAGCCTGGGGGGAGAAGCCCTGGTGTGTGCAGGGCAGCAGCAGACCCTGCTGAGCCCTCCTCACAGGCAGCATGTCCCCTTGGCTTGGTTTCCCGAAGTGGGGGTGGCTCCCCTCAGATCCAGCCATTCCAGCAGCCCGAGGCACACGAAGGGCGGGGCATGGCAGTGACCCCAACGCGGAGGCTGTGTCTGCTGGGGAAGCCAGGCCCAGAGGCACCGAGGGCCCCCTGATGTCAGCTGGTCCAGGGAGCTGTGAGTCACGTGGCCCAAGGACTGGGTGGTGCGGAAAGATGTATGTGAAGGCCTGGGGGCGGCCATGTGGCTGGCAGGCAGGGAAGCCACTGCGCTCCTCCTCCACTGGGTGACACACCGGAAGTCTGTGCCGAGGAGCCCGGCAGGGGAGAGGGCTCCACATGAGGACAGTGACGTGCAGGGAAAAGTGAAGTCACACAACAGGAAGCAGACCAACCTGAAGTCAGGAGCTCGGCGCACAGGGAGGGGCCTCAGCGCCCAGAATGACAAACGGGGAGCTTGACGGTCACTTCAGGTGTTTTATTAGTTTCCCGGCAGGGCCGGAGTCCAGGTAACGCTAACGCAAACCCAACTGACGCACCCCTGCAAGCCCCAAGTGGAGCTGAGCGCGAGCACCAGGAGCGGACTGGTCAGAGGCAGCCAGGACCTGGACAGGCGAGCACGAGGTCGCCCTCGCCTGGCAACGGGAGGGTGCGGGTAGGGCTGGAGGACCCTGCCCTGGGTGAGAGGAGGTGGCTGCATGCCCGTGGCCAAGGCCATGCCCCCCACACCCTCATGCTGAGCTCTGAATCTATCTGGACAATAAAATAAAGTGCGTTACTGAACAAAGAGTGACTTGAAACCAGAATCAGGGAAATCCCAACGCTTTTCCTTCAGCTAGGAGAAGGAAGGAAAGGCGGTCTGCGTCTGCCAGGACACCAGAGTGCGGAGACTGTTGGCTGAAGAGGACAGAGGAGCAGGTGGGTGAAGGTGACGCCAGGAGAACCAGTGTGCGCGGGGGGTGGGGGGGAGACACGCAGGCGGAGGGCAGGGTCCTCCGCAGCCTCACGTCGGATCACAGGGGCCAGAGGACACGGGCCACACTGGCAGGGACTCTGATTCAAGCCGGCCGCTCTGCACGTCTCCCGCTCCCAACTGACAGCTCTGCTGAGGCCAGACCCACCTGCCTGGCCCGTGGCCTGGAGAGCCGACAGATCTTGTGTGCCCCTCGCCGGGTGCACTTTGAGGTGCCAGGCACAACCCTTACCACAAAAGCAGCCGACATGCAGAGAACGGGTAAGGGGGCGTCTCACAGGCCCGCCTCCCGCCCCCAGGGCAGAGCCAGGAGGCCCTCAGCACGCCCGAGTCCGGGCCGGCCTCTCCTGTGGGCGTCATGCAGCTACAAGACAGCGGCCCTCGTTAAGGCAAAGAGGCATCAGGGTGTCGCTCACAAGTCCCTGGGGACCCCAGAACACACGTGCAAGGTCTGGTCTCGACCCCTGTCCCAGGACCCCCACGGCGGTCCCGGCGGCCCTCACTGCAGGCCACGCCCCTACTCTCTCACGTGGCCCCTCGGCAACGGCCAGAGCTTCTGGTCCTGGACAGCCCAGCTCGCCCCACGCAGCCCTGCTCCGAGGCCTCTGCGGTGCGGGTGATGCTTGGTGGGAGCCACCGCGGCCGCAGCTGTGGCGGCCGTGTGGCTCGGCAGGAAAGTCTCAGGCACTGAGGTTTACTTCCCAGAACTGACTGGGGTCTCTGTCCACCCTCACCCACCCTGTGCCCACTCGGTGCCCACTCCCAGGGACTCTGGGCGGGAGGGCAGGAAGTGGAAACTAGTCTCTCTCACTCCCCTTTTATGTCGTTTTTATCATAAAAAGAAATAAATAAAAGTCTTCCGGGCACACATTACTGATAACTGTTATTACAACCAACGCAGACTTTAAAATTCCCACCTGGGTGTGTGGTGAGAGCGAGAAGGGTGGGCAGCAAACCGAGCCGCAGCTCAAGCAGACGGGAGGCCGGCGACCCCGGTGCCGCTCAGCCTCCGCCAGACCTCCGCCACGGCACGGGGAGAGGCGGCCTCACAGGCAGGGTCTGCCCGGAGCAAAGGGACAGCGGAACGCCCCCACTGGAGCCACGGGAGGGGCAGGAACAGAAAGCATCCGGAGGGAGGGGAAGAGAAAGCTGGGCGGCGGCAGGAGGGCCTCTGCGCCGCCCGACCCCAGGCGAGGCTCCGAGGCGCCCGGGGCCTTCCCACCACCTCGAGGCCGGGGCGGGGCGGCCGGGGGACCACCGTGCCGCTCCGCGAGGAGGCTGCTGTCAGCCCACAGAGCACCAGGCTGGCTCTCCCTCCACGGAAGCCTGGCGTTGAGAAGCTTCGTGGGTCAGAGACTCGAGGGCAGCCCCCCCGCCCCGCCCTTCAGGACAGTTGCAATGATCCCGGCTTCGGCGAGGGCTGCGGGGGCCGAGTCCCGCCAGCAGGGGCCGGGGCCCTAGGTCCTAGGGAGGCTACACATCTCGCAGTGGCCGGTGCCCGGCTGGTTCATGAAGGTGCAGTGCTGACAGGCCCACATGGCGGCCGCGGCGGCGTGCGTGGAGCCGCCCACGGCCCCGTACTCCTGCAGGCCCGGCAGCTGCACTCCGACCGTGCCTGCGGGAGGGAGAGAAGGGCATCGGTCACCGGCTGCGGGCGGGGCGTGGGGAGGACGCCCGCCCGCCGAGCGTGATCGTGTGCTGCCCCCAGAGCCAGCGGGGGCTCTCAAAGAAACCACCACGGCACGGGCGGCCAGGGTGCCGGGACCCCCGCTCGCACACAGAACCCCGCTGAAGAGCCAACGCTGTCGTCCGCCGAACCCGAAGCGGTCCCCCCGTGACCAGCTCCACCCCACCGCCACCCTCCCCGCGTGCTGCCACGGGTGGGTTCTCTGCGAGACCATCCAGCTCCCCACTGCCCCGAGGGGCCTCCGGGCGTGGACTCTTGTGAGCCGTATGGACAAAGCCGCCTTCAATATGCCTGCACACGCCCCCGCGGGACCTGGATTCTCACGTCTCGGGGGAAAACCCGGGTCAGGCTCCCTGGATCCCGGAGGCCGGACAGCTGTCCCGTGCTCGCAGTGGGGGCAAGCTCTCGAGCACGTAACGCCGCCAGTCCCTCATCCCAGCCACTCTGCGCGTCCCTGATGACGCCCGACGGTAACTTGCTATCACCGCTTTTGGTGAAATGTCCCACCCGTATTTTTTTAATTCAAGGATGACTGACATACGACTTTCTATTAGTTTCAGTGCCCAACACAGTGACCTGACAGCCCATACATTACCCAGTGCTCCCCCTACGTTATCCCAGCATCCCTGACTGCCCCCGTGCTGTGCTGCTCGACCCTGTGCTCAGGGTCTCTGAGTGTTCCTGGGCTGACGCAGAGCGCTCGGAGTGTTAAAGGCATTGCCATCAACGTTTCTGTGTGAGGGACTGAAGGAGGGCGGTGCTGGCGTGGGGGCCAGAGGCTCACACCAGGGGCTGCGTGCCGCCAGCTGGCACCAGGCCACCATCCTCCTGAGGACAGAAGGCCACAGGCCATCATTTCAGGGAATTTGGTGCGAACACCTTGTCCTCTGCCCTAGAAGGTCTGCGGTGACTCAGAACACCAGGGCAAGGGTACAAGGCACGTGGAGCCGGCTGTTACTGGTCTGTCAGAATCATACAGAAAGAAAACCTGACAGGCAGGGCAGCACGACAGATACTAGGCCCTTCGGACCCCCGACGCCCCAGGTATCTCAGCATCGAGAGCGAGCGAGAACTCTCCACCTGGCCTCCCTCACAGCTGAGGTCCCACTGAGGTTTTCCTCGGCTAATTTTGGCTCTAATGTCTACCCCCTACACTGAGGAGATGGTACGAACACCCCCTTCTACGTATTCGCCAAGTTGTCCCAAGAGAGTATCCCAGCGCCTCTCAAGGCCGTGGGGCAAAGGGCTGCACCGCGGCCGCCGCTCTGAGCGCTGGGCCGGACAGGGCAGCCGCACCGCACACATCGGTCCGGGCAGCGTGCGGGCTCGGGCTCCGAGACACAG
This sequence comes from Mungos mungo, assembly GCA_004023785.1. Taxonomy (NCBI): domain Eukaryota; kingdom Metazoa; phylum Chordata; class Mammalia; order Carnivora; family Herpestidae; genus Mungos; species Mungos mungo. The sequence goes on along the minus strand of PISW01007896.1, from coordinate 34,004 downwards.
ACCCCCCGCCTTCTCCTCTGTGCGTTTCTCCTCCTGATCCATCAAGACAGTCCGGAGGCCCAGCAGAAAGAAGGGAAAAGGAAAGCCCGAGACCAAAGGTTTCTGGCCTCTCAGCACTTCGGTGAACGCACGGTTTCTGCTTATCTCAAACAAGGGCTTTCGAACTGCTAAGGGGCTGGGCGGTCAGCGCACCCCGAGCACGTGTGGGTGCGTGCCAGAGCCGAGTCCCACAGGCCCGGGGCCTCTGCAGCACGCACGTCACAGCACCGAGAACGTCTGTGCTCGTGGACTGCCCGGGCTCCGGTGCTGAGAGCGCGAGGGCAGGGCCGCCGGGACGGAGCGAGCGGAAGCCACTTACTACAGAGCTGCTCGATGGTGGCCCACTGCTCAGACTTCTTCCACGTCTGCGCCAGCTCCTCGTTTCTGGTCCTCACGGCCTCCAGCAACAGGCTGATGCTGTCCTGCAAGAACCCGAACCTGAGGCCCCGCCCTGGCCCGCCTGTGGCAGGTGCACCCCGCCTAACACATGCTTCTCATGACTCGGTGGTGGGAAACGTCAAGACACGCTTCAGAGGGATTTAAACAACCTCACGGGCCATCACCATGAAACACAACACCGCACACCTAGGTCTACACGCACAAGTGCGAGAATTCAAGCTCTTCCCAAAGAGCCCTACCCTGCTGCTCTGTCATTGGCCAACCAGTGGGCTCAACCACCGGGACGCTGAAGCTCACGTTCCGACCGAGGGCCTGGAGGCCCAGACGGGCGTCCGTGGCTGTGGGGACCCCCTCCACCCTCACGCTCTCCCTGGAGGCTTTCTCAACCATGTCTGTAAAAATGCTCTCTAGATCCTCGGTCACCAGGGTCAAAGTGCAGAGAACTAAAATAGTTTATACGATGAGAATCTATAAGAAGGCTTTGTGGGGGGGGGGGTTTCAGGGACTCCCCAGAAAAACGTCTCCAACAGGTGGCTGCAAACAGTACGTGTCTACCGGCTCGGAAGCCCCGGTGAAGAGCCCAGGCTTCCGCCACCTGTCCAGCTGGACGGGCAGCAGGGCGGGGCCTGGGGCTGAGGCGCCGCCCAGGGTGCCTGGTATCAAGTATCAGAAGTGGGCAGTTTGGGGACAAAATACAGACACAAGATAACCCAGCAGACACAAGAACAGCTCCAGGCTGGACGTGGGAGAGCAGCGGGGACGGAGGGCAGCTCTGCCCTGCCACCTGCAGGGCACGTGCAGAGTCAGGGGCTCAGAAAGAATTCGGTCCCCTCTCTCTGGTGTGTCCTTGGGTCTCCGGCAGAAAAACGGCACAAAGTCAGTCGGGGCCTCCTGGCTGGACCCCGCCGCCCGCTGCCTGCCACCCCCTTGCCCCGCACTCTCGGACAGCAGCCAGTGTCGGTGACACACGCCCTCTTCTCCTGGCAGTGGGCCTTCAAAGTGCCAACCACACAGCTGGTGCTCCCGGTCTGGGCGCCAGCCAACTTTCTGGGCCTTGGCGATGAAACCAGACTGACTCGGGAGGAGGAGAGAGATCAGTAAGAAGCAGGGGCCAGGATTCTGAAACTGCTAGAATTACAGAAATTCTGTAAATCGCTGGTCTCCAGTGCCCCACGCTACAGGACAGAGCTCAGTGTCGTCTGCCTCCGGCGGGACCTGAACAGACGGAATTGTCCTCCATCCCAGGGGGCAGACGCTGTCACAAGCCGCTTCAGTGCAAAGGCTTAGTGTCAGAAGTCCATTCTACCAGCGAGCCCCTTATGAAAAGCCACTGCCCACAGGACACAGGGGGACTGTGACCTGGCTTCATGCCCTGGCCTGAGAGGCGAAGCAGCGTCGCTTTCGAGTCAAACCCCACGCGGGGACCGCCGAAGCCAGGTGCACAGCGGGCGTGCGCACTCAAGGGTCGTACCTGCAGGGGCATGACCTCATTGGTGACCAGAAACAGCAGGAGATGGAAATCCGAGATGGTGTCCAGGAACACGGAGGACGTATTCTGGGACAGGTAGGTGGCCAAACTGTGGAAGTCCTAGAGTGGTGAGGCAGAAGAACACGGTGAACCAGAGCGTGCCGTGGCCACCCCGGCGCCCAGAGAGCCGTCCGTCCCCGCCTGGGACACGGCCCAACACAGAGTGTGGACCCAGCCCTCCCCCATCTTGTTCTATAGCCACTGACGGGGACCCAGGCCACAGGGACACACGCGGCTGCGGCACAGGCGGCGGCCCTCAGTGCACGTGACACATTGAAGGATGTGTAAGAGAGCACGTTTCCGAAGCTGGCCCAGCGGGAGACACGTTCCAAACAAGACCCCTCGGGGGAGCGGGCTGCGAGCGGCCAGCGGCACTGCTCACTTGGGCAGCGTGACCTGGAGGAGCAGGAGCTCTGTGCGCGGAGGGATCACGTGACGCTACACCTTCAGCAAAACTAAAAACAGGAGGTTCCAGAGAGTCACCCAGTAAGCGGCTCTGCGCCTCTGCAAGCACCCTGGGTGCCCGTGCGGACAGATGCACCTAGGAACAAACATGTGTCCCGGACCCGCAGGGTGGCAGCAAGAGGCAGCCTTGGCACTGCCGCACGGCCTCCCCTGAGCCTCAGAGCGAGGGGCCACTGCGCGGGATGTGCTGGGAAGCCCCGGTGGCCGGGCCGCCCGAGGCCCACGTGGCTTGGATGGTTCGTGAGAAACGCAGCAGGATGACAGGGCAGGAAGCCAGAGCAAAGAGAGACATCTCCACGAAGGGATGATGCTGGTCAACAAACAAATGGTACAAAGGTTGTTGGGAGAGGACACAAAAGTGGCGAACAAATCTGGGGAGAAAAGAAGTCAGCCGTCACGGCTCTGCGGGCAGATCCGCAGGCCCGGGGCCTTACGAGGACCGGCCGCCATGGGGATTCGCCAACCCCGCCCTGGAGTCGGTGTCTCGGCGACCAACAGTGTCTCAGAAAAAGTCCTAGCAGGGTTTTGCCATAAGAATCAATCAGGGGAGTGTAAGGGCTTGGTACTTTCTGGAAAAACAACACTGACGCTAGATAAACAGGCAGCAGTTACTTAAATTATGTTTCTGAAGACAAAGAGCTTACCTGCGTCTCACCCAAAGCATCCCGGTTCTCAATAGGAAACGGACTTTGCGAAATAGAAAAAGTATAAACTGGATCCTTGGGGAAAGTCGTTGTGATCTAACGAACAAAAACACAAACCCGTGATCACTCGTGCGGCAATCGGGGGCGGACGGCCCTCCGCGCCCCGAGCACACCCTCCCCGAGCTCCGAGGCACTCAGCAGCGCAGACGCCCAACTGCTCCACACTGGAGGCAGCGGCTGCCCGTGAGCGACACCCCTAAGTGAAGCCCCCAACACTCAGGGCTCTGGGAAGCAAACCGAAGAATCGTTTTTGACAATTTTAAAAATCGTGCTGGGGGCGCCTGGGGGGCTCAGTCGGTTAAGCCTCCGACTTCGGTCAGGTCAGAGCTCACATTTGTGGATTCGAGCCCCACGTCAGGCTCTGTGCTGACAGCTCAGAGCCTGGAGCCTGCTTCCGATTCTGTGTCTCCCTCTCTCTGCCCCTCCCCTCTCATGCTCTGTCTCTCTCTGTATCAAAAATAAATAAAAACATTAAAAAATTTTTTTAAATAAATAAAAAGTAGCTACAGATAATGCAAAGACAACTTTGAGTAATCTTTCTGTGTTTGGGAAATTTAAATACACACTCAAATTAACTCACGAATAAAAGAATAATAATGTGAACTTTAAAAAAAAAATCGTGCTATTTGCGGGCACTTTCTGTACGCCGGCCAGCGATGAACCAGAGGGCGCACTGTGGGCGCTCTCGGGGACAGCCGCGGTAGCGGGGCGCGACCCGGCAGCCGGGCGCAGCGCGCAGCACCCCCGCCCTGCCTCCCGCCGGGCTGGGGGCTCGAGGGTGCGTCCGGGTGCGTCCGGAGGGGAACTGGCCCACACACGCTGTGCTAACAATAGGGAGCATTTAAAATCTAGCAATAATCGATAGAAAATACAGGAGGGTGGTAAGTGCGCAATAACCAATACAAACACAGTGTTCTCTCCTGCAGGCAGATGCGCCCCGCCCCCCGCCCCACCCAGCGCCCCAGTGCGAGGCGTCAGCCACGTTTTGGTTGACACAGCTTCTAATCTGCAATGTGACCCCAGCGGCAGAGGATTACACCTCGTCCAGATTTAGAGCAGCTATTCTGGTTCCTTCGGGACTATTTCTAGAAGATGAAAGTGCTGCTCTGGTCTGTTTTCGGTGGAGGCGGCGGCTGCCTGGGGCCGGCCCGGGGCGCGCCAGGGCTGTGCCAGCGCTGAGGCACAGGCTGGGCTGGCAGCAGTGGCTGTGGCCAGAGCCCTGATGGTCTTAAAGATTTTATTTTACTTTTTAAAAAAATGTTTTAAGATTATTTATTTTAGGAAAGAGAGACAGAGAGACAGAGAGCGAGCAATCAGGGGAGGGGCACAGAAGGGGGGGGAGAGACGGGGAGGAGAGAGAGACCGACCCCCAAGCAGGCTCCACTCCTCACTGAAACCGATGCGGGGCCCCATTTCACAACCGTGAGACTGTGACCTGAGCCAAAATCCGATGCTCCACTGAACGAGCCGCCCACACGCCCCGATTGAAGATTTTATTTATTTTTAAGTGTGTATTTTTGAGAGCGAGCGAGCACAGGCACACACGCAGAGGAGGGGCAGAGGGCGTGGGGACAAAGGCTCTGAAGCCGGCCCTGCGCTGACAGCAGCGAGCCCAAAGCTGGGCCGGAACTCACAAACCTTGAGATCGCAACCTGAGCCGAAGTCGGAGGCTTAACCAACTGAGCCCCCCAGGCGCCCCATTTAAAGATGTTAGTTCTACGTAATCTCAGCCCCCAACGTGAGGCTTAAACACCCAACCCGGAGATCCAGAGCCACACACTCTGCGGACTGAGCCAGGCTGGCGCCCCACCCTCTCCTCTTTTATTGATGAGACCACGAGCCGTGTGGCCTCCAGCCCCAGGGCCACGTACCGGCGGCGGCAGATGCTAGGCCTCACTCTGTCCTCCCACAAGACGCGGACAGCCCCGAGCGCCTACACCCACCAAGGTTCGGACACGCAAGCCTGTATTACTAGCCTCACTTCAGTCCACGCCGCAGAGACACAGGTGTGTGGATGGCACAGCGCATCCCCTTTGGGACGCCAGCAACAACAGCACACCTCCCAGGCCACAGACGGGGAGTGAAGAGAGGGCCTTGTTAGACTCAGAACCTCCCCTGGAGTGTGACTGAGCCGAGTCCCCGAGGCAGTCCGAGCGTCCCGGACGCCCAGGGAGGCTGCGGGGCATCCGGCATCTCGCCCCTGCTCCAGCGCCCCCCGCCCCGCCAGTCCCAGGGTCCTCGAGCCAGTGCCCGAACGCCTGCACAGCACCTCCACGGCATCCGGGTAGCGAGGCCCAACCTTTCTCTTGCGGGACATAGTGGCCTGGGGTTCGAGGCCATCAGACAACCCTGGTCAGGCCATGGGACTGGAGACGGAGGAGGAGCTCGGCACTCCGGTCTGGACACCTGCTCTCAAGGGACTGCTCCCACCTCCCTGCACAAGAATAGGGGGCTCGGGTATCCTGGGCCACAATGTTCCTTCACACGAACTCACTGACACAGCACACTAAGCAGGAACTGGGTTGTTTTCTAAAAGGAAAGGGGAGGCCACGGGGAGTGGAGACCTCGGGAAGGGGCTGTACATCACGCCGACTCCTCCTAAGTGTATGTTCCATCAATCTGTTTCCATCGGAACTGCACCCCAGGTAGTCTAACAAACAGATGCCTTGACGGCCTAGGTAATAAATACGTTCTCGGGAGCGGTCGACTGGAACGGAGCACTGATGGGCTTGGCTCGAGGGACCCGCTGCTCCAAACGCAGTGATAATTTACAGCCTGAATCACATGCCCTTCCTGAGTCCAAACAGCCCGAAGAGATCCCGGCAGGAAGCAGTCAGGAAATGAGCCGGCGCCCATCCCCTTGGGACAGAGCTGAAGGCCACAGATGCCTCGGGCACTGGAGCCCTCGGCGTGGAGGGTCAGGGCCACACCTCCAGCAAGGCGAGGGGTGCGTGGTGGGAAGCGGTGGGAGGAGCCAGCCGCCTTCTTGGCTCTCGGTTCCTGGAACTCCGCCCAGGAGAGCACAGCCACCTCAATCAAGGACGGTCACAGCCATCCGCCCCAGGGACCCGGGGACTGACTCAGGCGAGGGGGCCCACCGCGAGCCTGGCCATGGCAGCGGTGCCCAGGGCCTCACTGGGCGGGCTCCTCTCCAGAGGCTGCCCGGCCAGGTCGCCGGGCTGGTGTGGCATTTTCGTCAGAGAGAGGGCAAACCCTGAGCTGTTCTCAAGGAAATAAAAAAGCCACCTAGAAGAATAAACCCTTAAAATCGCCAGCTTCTCAGGGATAACAGGAGCTCAGGGATTCATACGCCTTCCGGGTGCCTGTCCTGGGGCCGGGCAGAGGGGCAACTGTCCCCACCCAGCCTCCCGGGGCGGCGGACGACACACACTTACATCTATGATCAGATACTCCACGGGCAGGGGCCGGGCCAGCTGGGTGATCTCATTGCCAAACTTGTCTATGTCCTGAAACAGGAAACAAAGGTGAGAGATGTGAGCAAAGGTCTGCTGCCCAGCGACACGGCTGGCCTTGCACACGCCTGCCCCACCCGGTCAGTCCTTACAATTCTTGTGGAGGTTTAGGAGCGCCACAGAGGCACAGAGGCAAGTGTGCACGTGTGCGCCAGGCACCCCCCTTCTGTGATGATGGCCACGGCATGAAGGAGCGGCCGTGTTCTTGGTTAACAGGGTGTCCCCGCCGGGAGAGCGTGTTCTACCCCCCACATGCCCCGCACACCAGGCCTGCTGCAGGACACGGGCCCAGGGCCCCCGCACGTGCCGCCTGTGTCTCTCTGTCCTGCACGAGCGCTCCCCAACCTCGGGTCTGAACGCTGGCTCCTAACGACCCTCCTCACACCTGAAATCCTGGCTTCGTCTGTGTACATTAATGAAATAAACATGTACGCAGATGAGCACACACACACAAATATGCAGACGTGGAAAGCCCCCGCCACCAATCCGTGAGAGTCTAAACTTGTTCTGCTCCGTCAGATGCACAGAACATCAAGTTTAATCATGGGGAAAACGGCCAGCATGTGTTCATTAATCATAAAATGACAATTATATCTGATTTATGTCAAATATGCTGAGTTCAAACAGAGCTCTAGAAATAAATTCATAAGAACCAACACTTTTCATTAAAGATTCTGTGAGAGGGGCCATGTTTTCTATCTAAATCATCACTTAGCAGCATATAAATCATTCTCTGAGTCACAGATAAATTATATATCCATAACTTCCAATTATGAGGCCTTCCATAAAAGTTTACACTTATTAAAGCTCTCAGGCCCGAAGGGAAGCCAGGCGGGTCCCCCCTGAGGGGCTCCCCCTGCAGGAGGACGCACGCTGCCCCGCGCACCCGCACCTGCCCGGGGCCGGCAGACAACGCTCCTAAGTGGAACCAAGTCTATCACCCGAATGGCAAGACCAGGGATCCTATTTGGCCCCGATCCTTTAGCTTAGAAATTAAAGTTTCTTGCCTGTAATACGTCTCCGTTTATCCACGCTTTCCCTCCCTATCTTACGGTCCCGATGTAAGAGAGCTGCCAGCCAGAACCCGCCCCTCAGTTCTCCCAGAAAATGGCCCGAACAGATGTAACCAGCGAGCTATCCAGGGCTGTTAGCACGCATCGAAGGGCACCATCCCGGAAACGACACACCGCTTTGTCTGTCTGCCTTCCTCTGAAGTCGGGGAAGAGTCACTTGTCGGGCCAGGTGGCTGCCCCCCGCTCGGCTGTGCAGCAGTCAGGCTGGGCCCAGCTCGCTGTGGCCCTTCCGGCTTCACGGGGGCAGCCTGAGACTGGAGACCGCTAAGTGGGTCCTGGGGCCCCAGAGGCGGCGGTTTCTTGACAGACAGACAGGGTAGGAGGTGGGAGTCAAATCCAATCAAACTAAATCACCATTTCCAAAAATTCGCGCTCGCCCTACAAGAAATAACCTGCAACAACTCATCCATAATTAGCCCATCTGGAATCCGTCTTCCAATCTAATTAAGCTCTAATATGCAGAACCATTCCTCCAGCACCTGTTCGCTTTAATCTGCCCCCCCCCAGGGGCTTTTCTTGTTAGATGCCCCCCCTCTCTCTTTTTTCTGTCATGCTATTCTCTTTCAAATTTAACTACCCAACTGCACCTCTGCTCCCCAAGAAAATAAAGGTGTTGCACCCCCTCTGTCCCCTGGGGGTTGGGAGGAAAATAGGTAAATTCTCTCTCTCCCACTTGCCTCCACGCTGATGCTTTGCCAGCCCATCCCCGGCCCTATACTGCACCTCAAAAGCAATTACTGTTTATGAGCGTCTGCAGCTGTCGGGCTGGGGGAGGAGGGGCTCCCAAACCCCCAGGTCAGCAGCCGACCAGTGTCAGAGGCTTCCGGGAGAGGCCCCGCCCCCCATGCGCCAGAGTTGTGACATCACAGAAGAGGGCAGGCATCTCTGTCTTTGTGCAGGACAGGACAAGGGCAAACTCCACTGAGCGGTGGCAGCATCTTGCTTTGGAAAAGGTGGATGAAATCGTTCATGTACTGCTTTTCTCTTTATTTTTATTTATTTTTTTTTTTTAAATTTTTGAGAGAAAGAGGAAGAGAAAGAGCATGAGCAGGAGAAGGGCAGAGAGAAAGGGAGAGAAGGGGGAATCCCAGGCAGGCTCCGTGCTGTCAGCACTGAGCCTGATGTGGGACCTGAACCCAGGAACCAAGAGATCATGACCTGAGCAGAAATGGAGAGTCAGGCCCCTGAACCTGCTGAGCCACCTAAATGGCCCTTTTTTATTTTTATTTTAAGTCTACTTATTTTTTGCTTTTCTCTTTAAAGAACTGGCAAGAAGGAGAACCAGTGACACAGGCAGCTTGATCTGAGACTTCACAGGAGAGAGGGAAAAATCAAAGTTCTCAGAATGAAATTTCTCCAAGAATCACTGTCTAGGAAACAGTGTTGCTGAGGAGCAGCCGCAGAGTGCCTGCTGGGTGCAAACAGAACCAGTAGCGGACATACATTAGGTGCTGGCTGGATGCCACGTGCATCCAACGCACGAGGAGGGCATGAAGGGCTACCAAGGTGAGTCATCCTGCCCGGGACCTAACGGCCGGTGCGGGGGAGGCGTCAGGGACCAGTCCGTCCACGTGAACCCAGGCTCTCTGCATCAGAATTTGGCCATTTCTGCTCAACAATGTGCTGATGCCAGGGAGCCACACCCCACCCCTGCTCCCTACCGTGGGGGCCCTGTGGCCACGGACCCCGGTCCTGACAGCAGACTCAAATGAAAACCCAGCCTGGAGATTTCAGGGACTACAAGATCCTTCTTCTTCGACTGGACGTCGTGCTAACACGTTGTTCAGAGTTTCTTCTCTTATCGGCAACTTCTCAATTGCCAGGGGTGCTTGAGTAACGGCAGCAGCAGAAACAATCTCCTGTGATGGAAACATTTTGGGGGGCGCCTGGGTACTCAGTCAGCTGGGCGTCTGACTTCGTTCGGCTCAGGTCATGATCTCATGGTTCATGAGTTCGAGTCCCACATTGGGCTGACAGCTTGGAGCCTGAGGCCGGAAGCATCTGACTCTTGATCTTCAGCTCAGGTCATGATCTCATGGTTCAGGAAATCGAGCCCTGAGTCGGGCTCTGTGCCGACAGCACAGAACCTGCTTGGGATTCTCTCCGCCGCTTCACCGGTCATCCCCTCTCTCCCTCAAAATAAACAAACTTAATAATAAAAAAAAAAAAAAGCTAAACGAGTAAAACGAGTATAGGGTCCTACCCCGACAAACACATAAATGTTTAACAGAACTATAATAAATAAATAAATAATGGATAAATAGATCGTGGATCTCAATGTAAAATTAAACAAAATCGCCAAGAGAAAACATAAGTTAATGTATAGCTTTGGGATAAAGAATGATTTCCCAAGTACAATGAAATGGGCAAAAATCATAATGAAAAAGACGCTGAACAGAAGCAATTCCAGCCTCTCTGTACGACAACGTACAGACCATGGCCGCCTGGCCTGTGTGTGCAGCGCATGAGGGGTTGATACACGCGGACCTGCCGACCTGATGCAGAAAACACGAGGCAGTCCCCAGGGAAACAGGAGACACTCTCAGGATGAAGGGTGCAGAGCAGGGTCCCAACAGCATGGGCCGTGGACGCACGGCCAAGGGCAGGGAGGTCCACGGCCCAGCCTGCAGGCGCAGACAGTGCCACCTTCTCCGAAATCTGGAAGAGCACATAAAACCTCTGAAACACACTCCTCTGTCCACAAATAACGCATGGGCAGAGCATGGCATCAGTGAGGTAGGGATGGCCAGAGAGCAGTCCTGGGTAAGCGCCAGGCACCAGGACGGCCCCTGAATGATGGCGGAGACAGAAAGGGGCTCCACAGCCCCACAGCAGCTCCCTGCAGGAGAGCTGCCCCTTCTCTAGCTCCACACCCTCCTGCCCCGTTGCCTCCCTTCCCCTCTCGGCCGCCCTGGGGCCTCCAGGGCAGAGAACACCAAGGATGGGGAGCTCGTTTGGCTTCCGTGCTGCTCAGCCACACCAGACCTCAACAAACACCGGCCCCTGTGCTCACGATGCTACTCGCCGAAGGTCATGACTGCAGTGCCTTCCCACCCACCCCAACCAGAGGCCAGGCTCCAGCCCAGGCTCCTCCCTGCCGCCCCAGACACCCCTGGGAGCCAGGCTCGGGCACCCCCTCTCCACGTCCAAAGGCCACAGCCAGTGGACACATGTCCCCTGCATGACAGCGCCAGCCTCCTCACTGGGCTCCCCAGCTCTGTGCCCATGAAGACCTTCTACAACCGTGCCTCCTCCGGATTTCAGGCCCACCTCCCATCACCTCCCTGCTGCCCTCTGCTGGTGCTGGCTGCATTAAAACCCACCTGCCTCCACCTGCCATCCGGGGGGGAATGACCCAGAACCACCATCCGTGTCTGTCCGTGCCTTCCCACCACCCGCGTCACCATCTCAAGGACACTCCTCCTACCACAGAGCCTCGGCCCCCAGGCGCACCAGGCCCTGGGGACATGTGGACCCTGGATGGGCTAACCCTCACACTCTCCGGGCTCTGGAGCGCCCTGCCGCAGCCACACCAGGACACCCCACAGTCACCCCACGGATCGCCTGAGAGGAGGGCGCCAGTGTGACTTGCCCACCACTGTCTCCCAGGACCCAGGTGTGACACGTGGCAGAGGGTCAGAGGGTCTAGGTGTGGCCTGAGAAGAGGCTGCAGGTCCCCTTGCAATTCCGTCACAAGCCCTCCTGCATCCACGTGCACGGTGGGTGCTGGGACCTACTTCCCTGGGGTTTTCCATAAGCACACATTTGATTTCGTCCTAGCGAAGCGTCCTGTACGTTAACGTAGACAGACTCGCACCCGATTCACACGCAACTCGGAGCTGCGGTACCGCCTCCGAGGTCCCGCCGCCTAGATGCTCACTCGCAAGCTGCCAGCGGCTCCACCTACTCGTGGCCGCGCTCTCCGCTGAGGGCTGGCCTCCTGCGCGCTAACTGTCCCAGCCCTCCAACAGCCCGCCGGCTCGGGAGCTCGGGGTCCACGTCTGCCCCCAGCCGGCACCATCCTGTCTCTGACCCCCCCGGAGCCCGCGCCCCCATACCGCATTCTCCCCCGCGATGCCTTCTCAAGCACCCTGCTTGCGGTCTCCTCCACTCCCCGCCAGTCACCCCTCCCCACAGGACACACACGCGGGGTATTTCTGGCACGTTAACAAATCCCTGAACAATAAAGCGTCTTGACCCCACTTCGCACACCAGCACCGGTGGCTGCCCCGCCTGCCTTCCCGGCAGGCTTGGCTCCTCCCTGGCTCCTCTGCAGACGGAGCTGATGAGCCCCGCGCTCTCCAGGCCGACCGCCACATGGCGCCGACGGCACCCCCGTGCTGGACGAGCCAGTACCTCCTGACGAGGACCCTCTCTCTGCCCGGCTTCCGGGGGTTGCCTTGCGCCCTGGGGGGCGCACGCTGCAGCCGTGCTGCGGCCCTCCTGTCCGGCCCGGAACAGGCAAGGCCTCCGAGCGGGCGCGCACTCGGGGTGGCAGGGCCTGCAGAGCGCACGGCCGAGCAGTGAACACGCGGACAGGGTGGTGAGTGACACGGAGGCTCCCCCGCTCCCGAGGGCTCGGAGCGCTGGGGTGTGAGCTCACTGGGGGGAGGGGCGCCAGGGCTGCAGCCAGAGAACCCGGCAGAGACTGGCTTTGCACAGGGCTGGGGTGACCACATTGGAGGCCGGGGGGGGGTTCAAACACATGGCTGTCCTCCCAGAAGTCCCGAGGTGCAGGAGGCGGCGTGTCCCCGTGTTTAAACCGCACGGTGAGCAGTCAAGCTGAAACTGGCCTCAGGCGGAGACTGAATCTCCCAGTTGTTCAGGGCCAAGGGGACAAAGATCTGAGCAGGCTGTCGTCTGACAAAGCAGGGACTCTGGCCTATGCTCTATGAAAAGGCAAGAATTGGCAGAGACAGTCTTCCTTAAACTCGAGTCAGCCCTGACCCGCGGAGCACTGCTCTGGTGTGGCCGGGCGCCGCGTCATGGCCCCACTGGATAAAGGGGTGGCCCTCCCTGGCGGAAAGGTCCTCCGGGCTCTTTGGCTTTTTCATACGCCATGCCCAGCACACGGCGAAAACTTACCAACCATGAAGAGAAAAGACAGACGTTACACCAAAAAAACAGACAACAGCTGCAGACCCACAGATGATGATAAATGTTGGACGTGAGGACCTTAAGATACCGTGATTACAACCCATAATCAAAAAAGGAAAAAAAAAATCAACCAATCAAAACTGATCCAGAAACGACAGATTTAATCGATGAACACATTAAAATACTCCTTAAAACCGCATCACTCGAATGCAGGCTGGTGGAGGCACGGGAAACGCACCAACCACAACCACAGCAGACGGGACGGACGGTTTGCGAGACGGCAGTGGCGGCAGACCAGACGTCACACAAGCCAGGACGTACAGGCCACAAGAAACAGCGACGCAGGCTACCCAAAATGAGACACAGAAAAACAGACTGAAAGAAGACAAAGGGAGCCTCAGTGAGCTGCGGGACTCCAGGCAGCCGAATGCGTGTGTGGGTCTCCAGAGAGGGACCGATCAAAACCAGACAACAAAATCCCAAACCAGAAAACAAGAAGGTGCTGAACGGCTGGCATGTGCGGAATTCTAGAAACGGTGCTGGAATACTTCCCAGGCTCCCGCCCAGGACCGTGGACCGGAGGGGGACGCACACCCGCGGGTCTGTCCCCTCAGGTGGCAAAGTGCAATGAAGGCTAGTAATCAACTGACCAGAAAATCGGGAGATGACCGTGGACCAGCCAGGCAGGCCGGATCCATCCAAATGCCAAGCGGCGGTGGGAGGGCATGCTCCCGTGGGCCTCCTGGGAGAGCAGTGGGCGGTCCTGCTGCGACTCGGCGCTGCGGGGAACATCAGAGCCCCAACCAGCCCCTCCATGGCCTGCACAGACCCTGCGCAGAGCGTGGCGGGCTCTGCCCGGACCCCTGAGCACCAGGCCGTGGGGGGAGTGCAGTCTCACGGCCACCACGTCTCCAGCCGTCTGTTACGGCAGCAACATCAAACAAATACGATGGGCAAAGACTGACACGACTCACAGACCCGAGCAGCTCAGCCGCCCCAAATGCAAGACGCCCAAGCGCATCATGGTCAAGCTGCTAGAAACCAGTGATGAGCGGAGAACGTAGAGGCGGCGAGCAGGAGAGTCACGCTGGGGGTGGAGGAGCCCTCGACGGGCGTTTCCTGCGAGAAACACCCGGGGTCAGGGGACAGTGGAGCTGACCTGTCAACCTAGATTTCTTTCTTTCTTTTTTTTTTTTTTAATTTTTTTTATGTTTTATTTTATTTTTGATACAGAGAGAGACAGAGCATGAGAGGGGGAGGGGCAGAGAGAGAAGGAGACACAGAATGTGAAACAGGCTCCAGGCTCTGAGCTAGCTGTCAGCACAGAGCCCGACGCGGGGCTCGAACCCACGAACGTGAGATCTGACCTGAGCCGAAGTCGGAGGCTTAGCCGACTGAGCCACCCAGGTGCCCCAACCTAGATTTCTTTCTATGGTGAAAACACCCTTCAAGATGGAGACACCGCCGTCATATGCAGCAAGGCCGCCCCGCGCAGAGAGCCCTCCGGCAGCAGGACGGCGCAGGCGAGACCCGAGCCCACCCGAACAGGACCCGAGAACGAGTCCAAGCAGAGGAGGAAAAGAGGGTCTCCAGCCCCAGAGAGAGGCACCTAACTCCTACACCTTCAACGGCACATTTTGCAATAAAAACAGCTTTTATAGCTTTCCCAAGAAAAAGGATTCACAAGTGGAAGGCCGTCTGTCCAACTTGGTGGCTGGAGCGCCAGCGCCCCGAGGCGGGCCCAGTTGCTGAGCCCGCAGCCCCGCTCCGGCCTGCCGCTCGTGGATCCCGTCTTCTTGTCTTCAGAAACCGAACCGGTCCCTGAGCTGCCGGCCTTTGATCTGGTGTCAGATAATCCAGCCCCTTGAATGTCATGTTTACTTTTGGTTAGGAGCCCGAAGAACTGAATACTAAGCCCTGAAGACGCTGCGGGGCACTGTTACCCCCAAGGTGGGCCCCAAGCAAGAGCAGAGGACAAACGGCCAACGGGACGTGGAGTCCAACAGGGCTCAGCACCCACACCGCTCTGCGCGACTCCTTTGGCGCCGCGGCGTTTTTACCTTATAAAACACGTCAGGCACGTACTGCTCGCTGCTGGACTCCTTGGCATAGCCGAGCTCGGGGGCGTCCTTGCACGGCAGCAGACACTCGTCACGGACCAGCGCCATGCACTGATTGGACACCTGGTACCCTTCAAAGTGGACCTGGTTGTCGGGACCACCTGCAAGAGAGACCCTTCAATGAGAATCCACAAAGGAGGTTCAAACTCAGTCCGTATCTGTCACTCTTCCCTTCGGACCAACAGAAGCATCAGCTCCGAAGAGTCTGTCTTGGGTAAGAATTCAAAAACGTCCCACAGCAACTTCATGAGCGGCTGGAGCGCAAGGCCACGGCCACGGCCACAGAGCGTGAAGACGCCTCGGCAGCTCCCCAAGCGGCTCCCGCCAATGACACGCTCTCTCAGAATCAGAAAACAGGAGTTAAACATCCTCCAATCCTGGGGCTCAGTTGGTTCGGTCCCCTACTTCGGCTCAGGTCATGATCTTACAGCTTGTGACTTCGAGCCCCATATAGGGCTAACAGCTCAGAGCCTGGAGCTGCTTCGGATTCCGTGTCTCCCCTTTTCTCTGCCCCTCCCCTGCTCATGCTCGGTCTCTGCGTCTCTCTCTCTCCTTAAAAAATAAACCGTAAAAACAAAATCCCCAGTCCGGTGCCAAACCACGCGTGCTGTCACCCAGCGCGGGGGCTCTTAGCGGTCAGGAACACCAGAGTCCCGCCTCCAGCACGCCTGTGTTCTTAGTGAGCGGAGGGGGGCCAAGACGGAACGGGACAAGCGGGGAAGACAACAAAGGGTCTGCGCCATGCTCTCTGCCTTACAAAGGCCTGCACAGCCGCCACACTGTCACCTCGAGCCACACGCGCAAAGCGAGGACGCTGCCACGGAGCCAGGGCCAGCACACGGGGGACCTCAGCCCAGGCCCCTGGCTTCACTGTGCCGCTCCTCTCTCTCATCACTTCGTAAAACCTCAGTAAGTCTTAAAATTAGGGACAAGGACAGTGCAAGAGCCACTAAGATGGAACCGTCCAGTGATGGGGAGCCAAGCAGCAACCTGGCTGAGAGGAGACCCTGGAGAGAAGGACGGGCCCCAGCAAAGGCGGGCCCTGAGCCCCTGGAAGAGGCGGCCCAGGCCGTGCACCCGGACGACTTCTACACACAGGCACTTCCATAATCAGGTGACATTCTGACAACTCTAATGCCCACTGTCACTTACAGCTTTGGAAAACTTAAAAAGAAAAGAAACCTCAATATCTCTATTTTAGTTTCTTTGACAGAAACAAGGTAAGTTCCTCATCAGGGAACAGAAGTGTTTTTCCATCTGGCTTTCAAACGTTCACCAGAAACCAGACCTGATGGCCGGTCAGCGTGGAGGACGGGCAGAGCCAGCCTGGACGGGACGAGCTGGGGGCACCGCAGGACGACAGCAGCTGGCTTCCCAAAACCGAGTCCAGTGGGCTCCAGGGGCCCGCAGGACAACTGAGCCCAGCACCTCTCTGGCCCTGATGCACGCCCTGGCCACGACCGCTCACTAACGTGGAGGCAGCAGACGCACAGCCACTGGCGTAGAAGGAGCAGAGGGGCAGGTGGGGAAGGAGCGGGGTGAGGCTGCCCTCAGTTGTGTGCACCTGGCTGGCATTTTACTTCGGGCACTGAAAATCCACCCTGGCTCTCAGATGGGTTATTAACGTGCGATGGGTCATTAGAGGGGGAAACCTGGCCTTTGAGGACTAGAAAAAACAGAAAACGGGATTTGTAAAGTTGAAGGCTATTTAAAACAAAGCAGTTATTAGTGCACGTGGACAGTCTCCAAAGGCAGAGTCAAGGAGAAGAACCGCAGGCTGCCCTCCCCCACGAGAGGCCGGGATGCAGAGCTCTGGTGGCTTCTCTAGGCGGGCGGGAGGCCCTACCGACCGGGCTGAGCTGCAGGGGCAGCCGGACAAGCCCTCGCACTCCCCTCCCTGGCCCACCTGCCGAGGACGCCAGCAGGTGGGAGGAAAGGGCCCACGGGGAAGAGGGGAAGAGCGCTGTGCTAGGACCCGGCCCCGGGCAGGGGCTCTCTCGGCCCCGAGGGGGCAGCCAGCCCTCCAGGACACGGGGAAGCCAGCGGTAGAGCAGGGAGCTTCGACTGGGGCCCAACGAGGCATTCTCCTTCCACCAGGTCCTTCGTGTTCACGGGAGCAAGCCCCACAGGCGATCAGTCCTCCCTGCCTCCAAACGTCGCGAGCTAGCGCTGTTCTTGGTGGGGAGGGGCAAGGGGAGCTCAGAGCGTCAGCAGCAGCTCAAGGGGCAGCTGCGGGCACGGGGCCTGCGGCAGCACCACGGAGCCCGGATGCAGCGGGCCGTCTCTTGGGCGACAGCCCCAAAGGCACAGGCCTGCTCTGGGACTCGGGATGGGACGTGGTGAGTGCAGCTCCGGCAGCTCCATGGGGCAGCGCTATGTCCCACATCAAGCAGGGGGACGGCACGCTCTACTGGGAGCTGGAAGACGTGTGATGCTTCTAACAGCCGCCCCCCCCCACTTCCGGGAGCGAGAGAGCGAGGGGCGTCTGCACAGGTCACAGCATCAGACGAGGGGCCACCGCAGCACGGCAGTGCAGGGACTCTGACCACGTTCTTATTACAGATCATGACTGGTCTCATGGTTCCAAGGCCCTTCAGGAAAGTGGCGATTCTGAGGGCAAAAACTCCACGGACGATCTGTAATGTCCAAACTCCCATCAAGAGGTGTGAATCCATAACTGAAGGCACAGCTAGCCCCCAGGTCACAAACTATAATTCTACAATGACCTGGGGCTTCTCACCTGCTGAGCAATTCCTCACGGGAATTTTTAAGCAATTAAAAGGGCCAAGTTACCACAGGAGCCCATGGAAGCCTAAGCCAGCCGTTCTGGAATCCGCGAAGGTAAACTTGGTTGCGCGGCGCAGGGCTGCGGCTGGAGCGGAAGGGGTCGGACACCCTGTGTGTCTGGAGGAGCCCCACACACCAAAGGAACGGTCCACATCCCGAGCGGCCTTGGATGGCCCCCGCACACTCCTGCAGGCAGAACCCCGCCCTCGGGATCTCGGGTTAGAATCGCCCGCATTGGCACACGAGCGCACGGCACCCCTGCACAGCGTTCCTCCTCGGCCAGCTCTCCGGGGGCCCCCAGACGGCTCCGGCTCCGTCACTGCGCCATCCCATCAGGCGCCACCGGCCCAGCACCGACATGCTGAAACCTGCCGGTCTGTGCTCCGGTCAGGCCACTCCTCTGCTTTCTCTTTTAGAATTGGGGGGGGGGGGAGGTGCATCATCTATGAGTCTGTCCTCTGGACGGCAGTGTCACAAACTGTTCCGAAAAGTTTCCAAAAGGGGGTGTGTGACAGGTTTGGGGACGACCAGCCTGAGCCACTGTACCCAGAACATTAGCCGAACGAAGGGGAGGGACCATATGACTTGGGGAGTGGAAACGTGCCCAGGGCGGAGCTGGTTCGGCAAAACTTGGATGGGAAAGGCGCCCCCCCTCCCCCGCTCCCTCCTTGGCGTCCAGTCTGAGCTGCTCTCCTGCTCAGCGCCCCCGGTGACAGCCCATGGCCACACCGCCCTCCCGGAAGGACCCTACGCTGGGGACTTGCTCTCCTGTAACCCCAGTCAACACTCTCACCCACTCCCTTCCTGGCCCCACAACAGGTTAGAAAATAAATCCAACTCACCAAACTAACTCACACTAGCATGTGAGAGATGCACCATTGCCTCTCACTCATCGAAAGTACCCTCATTTCCCAAAGCTGCCTGCCGATCCCAGCGGCTCTTACGACTCAGGCAGTGTTTTCCTTCACGGTTCCCGTGACCGACTGACAGCGTATGGAGTGATGGGACCTGAAGGTGCCTTCTTCCTACAGAAGCAGGGAAGGACGGCCACCGGGACCACACGGGACTGTCCTCGGAGAGCAAAAACCAGGTCTTCCCGGGGTCTGGGTTAGACTGGATCAAACCGACCAACCAAATTATGGCTTCAGGAGTTGGTCCTCCGAGTTTAAAGTTCCTACTCGATTTAAACGGCACAGTCCTACGGCCGGCTCTTCCCGCGGCGGCATACGTCACGTGTCATAGGAGACGCGGTGGCGCTTCTGTAACAGGCCCGGATTTTTTTATAACTCTCTACTTACGACGTACATAACACGGAACAGAATGCACACGTCTCACACGCACGCACACGGAAATGGCGTCTTGGAGAACTCCTGTTCACGACGTCAAACATAAATAACAAACAACAAATCTTTTCTCCCGCACCGCCGGGGTCACTCCTGGTCACGGGAAGGGGCACAGGCAGCCCCGAGCTGGGACCCAGAACCAAGCGACTTGGACTTGGAACGAGAGCGGATGAGGGAGGAGCCACGTGGAGGCCCCCGTTCCAGCGGTCTTGCGGTGACGCAGGTCAGCTCTGATTTCTACCACAAATCAGAGCAATCTGCGTCTCACAGGCGCAGTAAGAAAATCAACTCCATGGAGGATGAACAGGCACGAAAAGCAGCACAAAACACACCTGTAGCCACCGCGGTAACGAACTTGGATCCAAAGTGTCCATCTGGAGAGAGCCGACATATGTTGGGATGCTTGTTCTGGAAGTCTCCCGCCGTGATGCATTCTTCCGAACTCAGGAAATAGGTGTCCTGAGAAAACAGAAACGGCACGCCGAGTCTTAACAGCATCTAGTTCTTCTTCAGAAAACATCAAGAACTAACCTGCACCCTGTCAGACGCTACAGGAAGTCAACACGTAGAGTCCTCAGCTCTCGCGGCGCCTCCTCTCCCACCGCGAACAACTACGAAGGCCAGGGCGTCAGCAGCGCCCCTACAGGGCCGACCGAACCCCCAGCGCCGCTGGGAAAAGGCCGGGGGGCTTTGCTCCACGAGACGCAACCAACGGACCCGCCTTTAATGTACCAAAAACACGGTGCCGACAATCATGCGGTCGGTGACCACGCCGGCCAGGACGAGCTGTGCAGGGCCGCCCCGCAGGCAGGAGCCAGGGCTGGCGCGCCCCGAGCTGCGGGCCCTCCCGTCCCGTCTCACCTTATTCCGACTGTATCGCACTGTGCCCTTCCGGGTGTCTTCCGAGACGAGGTCTGTAAATATCCAGCCAACCTGCGGGGAGGAGGAAAGGACCTTCTGAGTCTGTCCCGGAAACCGATGACGGATGTTTGTTGGCCTCTGCCCGGAGAGCCCGAGAACAACTTCTCAGGGAGTGAGTCTCACGAGCCAGCTCCTCCACTGAACTACCGGGGCTTTCACACCCCGCTCGGCTGAAAACGGCCACGCTCCCTGGTACTGCCGGGCCGGAGGGGGCAGTGCACGAGCAGTGCGCACCTATTTGTTAGAAGCCCCATGGCACCAACTCTGTACACAGCACTGTGCTGGGGGCGGCGGGGGGGCAGGATTAACAGAACGCCTACACTACGAAGAGGAAGACACACCATGAGCAAGCAGCTAGAGGCAACGCGGTTTGAGAGGGTCAGGGTCAGCGGCCTCCACAGAGCAGCAGAGCGCCACGGCGGAGACCTGGCCCAGCTGCTCCGCTGCAGGGCTGCGAGCCCCGTCACTAGGGCGCCCACACACCAGTCCTGGACAGTCCTGTCTGGTGCTCTGCGATCCTCTTGTGCCCAGGAACCTCGCAGTCGGTTCCTTCCTGAACCAGAACTGGGCTGGGAGGTTCACGAGTGGGGCTGGAAACCAAGGACACGTCCTTTGGAGAAATGACGTGGTGCCCGAGACCCTCCCGGCACAACCCTGACACAGAACTCTTCGAACCCACCTCCTGCACACAAGACCAGGCAAATGTGGAGAACTCCATTTTCTTCGAAATTACCCAAATGACGGGGCTCCTGGTGGCTCAGTCGGTTGAGTATCTGACTTCAGCTCAGGACATAATCTCCCAGTTCATGAATTCGAGCCCCGCACTGGGCTCTGTGCTGACAGCTCAGAGCCTGGAGCCTGCTTCGGATTCTGTGTCTCCCTTTCTCTCTGCCCCTCCCTCCCCCCATGCTCTGTCTCTGTCTCTCAAAACTAAACATTAAAAAAAGTTTTAATTAAAAAAACAAAACAAAACACCCAAATGAACAAAAATCCCATGCAGTGGAGAAAAGGAGACTTACAGCATAAATGGACTAAAGCAGGAAGTCAAGCAGAACCAAAGTCAAGCAGAAATAAGCCAGAGCAACGGAACCAGGGTTTCCAAGAAAGATTAAGTGACTTCAAGATCTATCATAATTACAGTTACCGTGAACCATGCATGTATGACAAACATAGGTCAAAAAGTTACAGCAATCTCTTGGGGCGCCTGGGTGGCTCAGTTGGTTGGGCCTCTGACTTTGGCTCAGGTCACGATCTCAGAGTTCATGAGTTCAAGCCCCACGTCAGGCTCTGTGTTGACAGCTCAGAGCCTGGAGCTTGCTTCGGATTCTGTATCTCCCTCTCTTTCTGCCCCTCCCCCACTCATGCTCTTTCTCAAAAATAAATAAACATTTGGGGGATCAGGGTAGCTAAGCTGGTTAAGTGTCTGACTTTGGCTTAGGTCATGATCTCACGGTTTGGGAGTTCGAGCCCCACGTCGGGTTCTGTGCTGACAGCTCGGAGCCTGGAGCCTGCTTCGGATTCTGTGTCTCCCTCTCTCTGCTCCTCCCTCACTCTCCCAAAATGAATAAACGTTAAAAAAAAAAAGTTATACCCGTTTCTCTTTAGAACAAGAGAAACTTCAAGAATTTAAACCAAAATATAACCCTAAATCAAGATGCTGATTCCTTGCTAGAAACAATAGGACATTGTTTTCTTAAAGCGTTTGTTAAAACGATTTTGCTCTATAACATTCCTAGGTTATAAGCATATTCCCCATTTTGCCCTGCTAATCTGCTGTAGAGAGTTTATTTTTCACTATCCATAAGTCGATTAAGAAATCAAGGGTAGGGGTGGCTGGGTGGCTCAGTTAGTTGAGCGTCCAATTCCTGCTTGTGGCTCAGGTCATGATCCCGGGGTCATGGGATCAAGTCCTACCTCAGGCTCCATGCTGGGCACAGGGGCCTGCTTGGGATTCTCTCTCTCTCTCACACCTTATGTCCCCTTCCCTGCTCACGTATGTGCTCGCTCTCTAAATTAGAAAATTTTAAAAATAAAAATTTTAAGTTAAAAACAAGTAACTGATTGGGGAGCCTGGGTGGCTCAGTTGGCTAAGCGTCGACTCTTGATTTCAGCTCAGGTCATGATCTCACAGTGTGTGGGATCGAGCCCCACCTGGGATTCTCCGTCGCTCCCGCTCTGCCCCTTCTCAGCCCATGCACTCTCTCGCGTACTCTAAAATAAAGGCTTGGGGCGCCTGGGGGGCTCAGTCAGTTAAGCCTCCAGCTTCGGCTCAGGTCAGATCTCACGTTCGTGGGTTCAAGTCCCGCGTCAGGCTCTGTGCTGACAGCTAGCTCAGAGCCTGGAGCCTGCTTCTGGTTCTGTGTCTCCTTCTCTCTCTGCCCCTCCCCCTCTCATACTCTGTCTCTCTCTGTATCAAAAATAAATAAAACATTTTTAAAAATTTAATAAATAAATAAATAAATAATTTTAAAAAATAAAAAAAAAAAGACTTAAAACGAAAGTTTTTCCCTGTTGTCTAACTGCCCAGTAAAATGCGGAAACCTCAAACGCTCAGACAGCTAAATCAGAAACAGGAAGTCCAATGATAACGGAAGAGGGAGCACCAGAGGCTCCAGGCGTGTGGGACGGACACTGAACCCCACAGGCCGGCCGGTCACCGCTCCCACCAGGAGGCCGAGCCGCAGCGAGCAGGCAGGGGACACAGCCCAGCACCGAGGCCCCTTCCTGGGCAAGAAGGGGGTCTGGCTCCACCGTCTCTTTCCTCCGCTCTCAGCTGTCCTCAGGAAGAGGGCCCGCAGGTTGGCCACAAGCCCCAGCATGGGGATCACCTGTTTTCATTTTACTTTAAATCAGAGAAACACTCTCATTTTATTTCAAGTCAGAGGAACTCCCGGGCAGCGGTGCGCCTGACCCTGAGCAGCCGGGAGCACAGTCCCGGACGGGCCGCCCCCGGGACGTCCCCACAGAGCGCCCCGACCCCCCATCAAAGGCCAGCAGATGCCTCATACCTTCCTCAGACCAAGCTTGGCAGCAATTTCATCCACCACCTCTGCTTTCGGGTCTTCCAGAAGCTCCAGGCTGTTCTGTGTGCCAATCTGTTGGGGCAGTAAAGGGGGAAGTCCCAGGTCAGAGGAGCCCGCAGCCACCCTGCTCCAGTTCAGGGGTCCCGAGGGGCACAGTTCTGCCCCTTGCCGACAAGAGAAGTTATGGCAACAGCACCAGCAGGTGGACATCCGGCTAAAACCCAGCCCGGGGTCTCGGCCCCTCCCCAGGCTGGACGGCCCTTTCCAATCCAGACTCAGAGAAGACAAGAAGGTGGCTCCCGTCACAGTCCCTTGTCAAGCATGTGGCTGCTCTCAGGGATGAGAAAGGCTCTCTACACGTTTTCCTGGGGGTTCCTCACTGGGAAAGTCATTTTCAAAACTCCCTTGGGTAAACAATTTCCTTCCAAATAGGTTTGGCCAGAT
Organism: Mungos mungo; assembly: GCA_004023785.1. Lineage (NCBI taxonomy): Eukaryota > Metazoa > Chordata > Mammalia > Carnivora > Herpestidae > Mungos > Mungos mungo. The sequence continues at coordinate 10,588 of PISW01007896.1, read as the reverse complement.
TAGGCAAGATGTGAGCTGTAAGGCAACATGTCTCCAGAGAACAGGGGAGGAAAATGCGGGTGCAACTTTGCACAGATCGGGCCCCGCTTCACAGGCAAGGTCCCGAGCGAGCAGCGGCAGACAGGTGCGCCCTCAGGAAAGGAAACGGCCACCCGCGGGGCGGTGCGCGGGGCTCTGACCCGCTCACACACACACACATACACACACCCGCGCCCCAGAGCAGTGCACGGAGCCCGCACAGAAATGCAGCTCGAGGGCCACCAGTCAGCATCGTACCTCGCAGGAACCCCGGCCACGGGGACACAGGAGGGAAGGCAGCCCCAAACCAAGTTACACTACTTGGGCACAGCCTCGTAAGTTTGTCAAATTCTGGCAAAACGACAGAAGAACATTCCGTTGCTGAGTATTAGCCTATGGATTTCATCAACACCTGCAGGGCACAGGTCACATTACAAACTCAGGACAAACCTAAGGATCTGGTTTCGTGACCTGTCACAGCATGAGCTTCAACTTCGAACGAACTGGAGGTTATTGGTTATTGGTCAGTGGTTTCAACCTCCAGGAAATGCTGTTCATCTGGACGACAGGTTTGTTTCCGTTTTTAATCCAATCACACTCCTACGAGGCCTGCCGGAACCCCTCACCGAGGAGCTGCTGCACAACACCCAACGGGAACGCACCGCGCTGCCACGCAGCCCTCGTTACAGAGCACGCCCAGTGCCCGAGCAGTTAGGCAATCCGGCAACCTGGGCTCTCGGGCAGGGCCTCTGCCGCCACCTAGCGACCCCCGTTCGAGGAGCCACCGGGAGGCTCCCTCAGACACTTCCTCCGCAGCTCTCAGTAACTCCCAGAAGCTGCGTAAGTACAGCCCGGGAGGCGACGGCACCTGTGCAAGAGCCATGCACCCGCACCCGAACCCGCACCCGCCTGCGGTGACGGGGCCTGCGGTTTCAGGCCTTTATTTAAGAAGTCAGTGGGTCTCGGGCTCTGTGCTGACAGCTCAGAGCCTGGATGGCGCCTGCTGGAAACCGTGTCTCCTCTCTCTCTGCCCCTTCCTTGCTTACACTCTGTCTCAAGAACAATCGTTACAAAAAAGCAAAACAAGTCTGTGGGTCATGGACTGATGAACAGAACACAGTGCAAAGTGACAAGGAGAGTGTGCGAGGCATCCGCTCAAAGGAAGAGAAGAGTATGAATATCTGTGTTCACTTATATTTTAAAAACTCAAATTTTAGAAGTCTAAGCCAAATATTTTGGAAAGAGGGGGGTAGGATGAAGGAGACGCCTTGTTTGTAGATCTTCAGAAACACGCATAATTTTTTTCTTTTCCAACAATTTAACTAAAAATGTCAAACATAAGGACCTGGGGGGGCTCAGCTGGCCAAGTGTCTGACTCCTGATTTCGTCTCAGGTCATGACCTCACGGTGGGGATGGAGCCGCACACTGGGCTCCAAGCTGAGTGTGGAGTCTGCTCGGGACTCGCTCTCTCCCTCTCTCTGCCCCTCCCCTGCTCACATGCTCGCTCGCTCTCTCCCTCTCTCTGCCCCTCCCCTGCTCACATGCTCGCTCGCTCTCTCCCTCTCTCTGCCCCTCCCCTGCTCACATGCTCGCTCGTTCTCTCCCTCTCTCAAAATAAACAAACAAACATAAACAATTGTTTTCCAAACATACAGCACAGTCTATAAAGAATTCCACAGCGAGGACTCACATACCCGCTACTGAGACCCAGGCACTAACGTTTACCGGACCACGGCCACCCCTCAAGCCATCTCGGGGTCCTGCTGCGTCTCGCGGGGACTGCGGACGCGAGCACGCCCTCCCCACCACGCCAGCAGGCGGGCCACGCACTTGGCTTCCCTGCCTACCGCTCTCGCTCTTGTTGTGTCACACGTGATGGAAGACGCCGTGTGACACTTCGCACACCCAACACGACGGACTCGGGAGTTTATATGGGCCAAACCCTTCCCGGAACACTTCAGAGAAAACAAGTGAACACAAATAAAATCAACGTTAACTAGTTGGTGACCGAGTCCTTAAGAGAGGACTTTCCAAGTGACTTTAAAACAGTATCTGATTGCTGGTCCCTCGTGAGACACGCCCTAATGACCCTCCTCCTCCTTCACTAAAGACAGTTTCTCCAGTCCCATCCTGGTGGTAACTTTGGTGTTGTCCTCCAAAGACAAAGGAGGAGTTACAGAGTTACACGCAGTGTCCTGTGTAGCACCTGGGGACAACCGACAGAAGCGGGACACAGGGCACAGATGATAATATCACATCAAGGCTCAACTTACTGACGTTGACAAATGTACTTATTATTAGGTAAGAGGACATCCTTATGCGTTAGAAAGGCACACTGGAATACTTAGGGGCCAGGAGCCTATTAGCCTCCAAGAATCTGGAAAACAAATACAGGGTGCCTGTGTGTATGTGTCTGTGCAGACACAGACGGAGACGGAATGGGAAACGATGCAGCAAAAGGAATGAAAGAAGTCTGAACCGAGAGTCCCAAACAGCCTTCGGAGCAGAGCCCCGCAGAAGCCCTGGACCCCGAGCCCGCCTACCTGAGGAGGCTCATAAATGGCAGCCACTTCGGCCCTGATCCCGAGAGGAATGTCCTTGTGCTCTGTGTACCGTCCGTACAAGTACCCGAAATGCTGGTTCCCGGTCTTCCTCCAGAAGTCAAGGAAGCGATCGGCAACCGTGTGGTTCTCAAACATGATGTTGTCCACGTGTCTGTATTTCTGTAGAGCGAACAATGGACTGATGCAAACACTCACTCGGCACTAAAGGACTTACGTTTCTAGGCTAAGCCATTCATAAATCTCTGTCACCTAGCTCTTGCCGCACATTTTAAGAATCTTCTCTGGTGGGGGTGCCCAGGTGGCTCAGTCAGTTAAGCGTCTGACTTACGCCCAGGTCAATAATAAATAAATAAATAAATGTTAAAAATATATATAAAATTAAAAAAAAAAGAGAGAAGGGGTGGGGGGGACGGGAAGGGAAGAGAGGAGAAAGCCAGCCACTCCCTGGCGGTCCCAGAGGCCGTGGAGAGCCTTCTGAGGAGGACCCACGGGCCAGCAGGGCCGGGAAGGCCAGGCGGCCATGGAGACCGGGGGTGGGGGGAAGGGGCCGGGACACGGCACGCAGCTTTCCCAAGGCTCCTCCTCGCCCAGCCCCCTCCCTTACCTGGCCTGGGCGGGCACTCCCAGGGGCTCCAGGACGGTTTGGTTACCAGCTCCCAGGAAGCAAAGTTGCAACCACGGAGCATTTTAAACAGCCACCAAGAAAATTCTACTTCCACGCAAGCCGACCAGAGAGAACCCTTCAGACGCCCACCCCCACGCCCGAAGCAGCTGGGGCCTCACAAACGACGCCTCCAGGGCAGGACCTGAAAGTGCGCTTCAACTTGCACCCTGCTGGCGGCTCCCTCCAGGGGTGCCCCTCCGGGAAATGATCATTTCTGAGCCACGGGACGAGCCTGCTGCTTCCCGCCGTCCGGAGGACACAGCGAACCGCTCACCTGTCTGTTCAGCGTGATGGCACTCGGCTGGCACTTGGTGCAGATGCCGTTAGGCCACGGCAGGTGCCCCTCGCATCCTGACTTAATCTTGCAGCTGATGTTCTCCAGAGCAACAAACTTCCCCCTGAGCGAGAAGAGGCAACGTCATGGAGCGCCCCCAGAGTGACAAGTTCAGCAGGAAACGAGCTCCTATGACAAAGGTCCTGCCCCTCCTGACGGGGTTCTGAGGAGCTGGGCCGCCGCACGCGGACCGAGCACGGACATGCCCACCGCCTGCAGAGCGCCTCGTTTCCAGCGGCCGCCACTAACAGCCGCGCAGGTTTTCAAGGACACTATTAAATATCTATTAAATATCTTCGAGGACACTACGAAGTATCGACTACTCTAACCTGTGGCACTGAGAGGAAACAAAATTAGTTTTTTAGTTTCATTAACTCAGCAGCAGCATCTACATCACGAGTCAAGTGCTCGGATGCTTGTAAAAAAATTCCGAATCACAGGGAAGAATCGTGAGGAGGGCCCATAACAGAGGCATCTTCCCCCCGCTTTGGGCTGGAACGAAGACTACCCGGCGAGGAAGCCGGGCCCCCCAGATGTGGGGTGAGCACGCCCCTGTGCCTTGACCCTCTGCCAGCTTCCCATTCACAAACGTGCCAGTAACTCAATCCTGTCTTCACAGGCCAACAGCAGCGGGCCTGCGGGCCCCTGGGAAGCAGTGACTGCCACCAGTCTGCGCGTCACTGACAGCTGCAAACGTGCAGAAAGCTGACAGATTTCAGCACAACAAAATCTCTGCTCATTCCCTGGTCCAGGAAGTTCCCCGGCTTACCCCACTGACAGGCAAGAATGGGTTTCTGGTTGGAATTTTTTCCCTCCTGGTCTAACTTTTTAAAAAACTCCTTTTAGGATGTCAGCAGGTTGTCAGAGAAAAAACTACAATCAGGCCACAGGACATACTTCACACAATGTTGCTGACTTGGTTCAGCCACCCTCTCCTCCTGCTGCACTGACGGGAATGATAAAATCATGTAGGAAGTCCATCACTTTCCAAAAAGGTGAACATATGATCAACAGAAAGGGGTCGCACCGGCAAGTACCTGACATGGCTTACAAGGAATCAGAGTGCTCTCCGCGGGCCGCTCTCCTGTCACAGCCTGCGGCCGGCGCCTGCGGAGGCACCGCTGCTCCGGCCCCCACAACGGCCGGGAAATCGAGCTGATAGAGGCAGGCTCCAGGGCAAAGGGCTGATGGGGGCTGTGGAATAAGCGAGCCCAGACACCCCCGGGCGGTTCCATTTTCTTAAAAGCAGAGGACGGGCCCACCCTCCACAAGACCGACCCCCATCACACCGCCTTGTCTCATCTGCCTTCACGCACAGCTAAGCTGCTGGGGCGCCACATGTCTGGGGGAAGCGGAGATGGGCCCCGGGGGCCTCCAGGGACCACTGCCAGCCTGGCAGCCGCCACCAGTCCAGGCGTGGGTTATGACAGGGCATCAGAGGCTCCACCCATCTGTTTCTTTTCTAGAATCGGGCAAAGCCACAAATTCAAATGTTCTGCGCCCAGAGCCCGATCTGTACTTTTCTCACGCCCGTGCTCACAGGCCTGAAGTAACTCCTGCCACACGTGCGGAAGGGGCCTCCACGCGCCGGAGCCCCGCCGGCGCAGCCTGGCCGCGCACAGGATGCTCACTTGTCGGCCCCCCCGGTCAGCTTCCGGATGTAGGCGTGGAAGGACATGTGCTTCACCGGCGGTTCCAGATGGTTCAGGTAGTCCTCGTCGAACGGCTGCCAAAACACACACAGTCAGGACGGCCCCGCCAGCCGCCTGCCACGCTCGGGGGTCGAGCCAGGCCCCACGGCGGGCAGCGGGAGAGAACGGGGGCTTGCTCCTCACCTACTGACCTAGGTCAGAACCAAATGTTTCTCTGTGTGCCAACTATCTTACCAAGACTAAAACAAATCTCTATTAAAATACCAAACACTCTAGGTCAAGTAACTGTTAGGAAAACTTGTTTGTGGGGGGGGAAGCCACAAGATGAAGAGGAGGCTCCTGAAGAAAACCAGGCTGGCCTCGCTGCTGTAAACTCAGCAGTGACCAGTGACCAGTCAGCATTATTAGGGTAACGCTCAATCTCAGCAGGACAAATCAGGAGGAGGACAGGGAACTCAGGGAAAAGTAAATCAGAACGAGGAGCTCGGAAAGCACCGGCCCAGCTGGCGTCCGGGGTTAGAAGGATTGTCCGGGAGCCCCGGGAGCGCTGCCCCTTCATCACAGCAACGCAGACGCGTCAGCCATTCATAACCCACCCGGAAGGTCACTGCCATAAATACAGACCTGCCCTCTTCACTCGGCTTGCACCAGTGGGAACGCCGGGCCCCAGGGCAACAAACAGCTAAGTCCCTCTCCCGCGCAAGGCAAGGGCCCGACACGATCTGGGCTGCACCCCCTCCCGCCAGCCCGGAACTGACGCTGCGCAGGCTCACCTCTAGCGGAACACAGTGCACACACTTCCCCAGGGGGCCGTGCCGGCACCTGAGAGCACAGGGCAAGAGAAGCACGGTGATTAGTAGGCTGATTTTACTATTGCTGCCTCCCAATGTTTTTGATATTTAAAGTGCACGCCACACTTAAAGTTCTTCCCCACCTTTGTGAGATTATTTTATTTACTTTTTATTTATTTAAGTAAACGCTGCACCCAACATGGGGCTTGAACTCATGACACCAAGATCAAGAATCACATGCTCGGGGTGCCTGGGTGGCTCAGTCGGTTAAGCATCCGGCTTCGGCTCAGGTCATGATCTCACTGTTGGTGAGTTTGAGCCCCGCGTTGGGCTGTGCTGACAACTAGCTCAGAGCCTGGAGCCTGTCTTCAGATTCTGTATTGCCCTCTCTCTCTAACCCTCCCCTGCTCATGCTGTCTCTCGCTGTCGCTCAAAAATATAAAAACATTAAACAAATTTTTTCTTAAAGAATTACATGCTCTATTAACTGGGCCAGCTAGGCGTCTGCCGTGCAGAATTATTTTAGATGTTACGTGAACACTTCTTATTGTGAAGTTATAGTTTAATACTCATTTGGATGTGTTATTTTTTTTGTACATTTATTTATTTTTGAGAGACAAAGAGAGGCAGAGTGTGAACAGGGGAGAGGCATGTGTTAGTAGAAAAGATTCACCAGGACATCACACCAGTGATTCTATGGATATTAACTGCTTAAAATGACACCAAAAAAAAAAAAACTGACTCGAATGGACTTAAAATCAATTTCCACAGGCGTCAAGTAAATGCTAACAAAGCTGGGCCACGGACATGGCAAAACGCTTCTCCGTGGGACACAAGTCACTCCCGTCTGGAAGACACCCGCTCTGTGCACGTGCTGGGAACCGCACGGAGGATGCCTGGCTCTAGGGTGTCAGCCATCTCAGTCACAGAAGCCTTAGAAGACCCCACGTGCGATGTGACAGCACAATGGGCCCCAGTGAGGAGGGCGGGGAGGGGCTGGCGGGAAAGCCAAGTGGCTGTCCCTCTGGACTCAACCAGCCCCTTTGCTAAGAGGGGTCAGAGCGCCTGGACACGTGCAGTCTAGCTTGGGGCAGAGAGGGCCTGGGTCTAGTAGGCAGGCTCTCACAGAGGGCAGGCCAGGAGGCACACATGTGTGCACACAAGCACCCCGTGAGAGATGCCAAAGGAAGCCCCGAAGCTGCAGATGACGGGGGGCTGGCACGCACTCCCCGGAGGAAATGCCAACAGAAGAGGCACACGGACCGGGGGCTGTGCTGTGAGGTGGCCCCGTGCAGCTGAGCGGCCTTTGGGGCTCTTTAATCTAAGCCCCGCAAGTTGCTAAGGCAGCACTTAGAATCCCGGTGTCTTTGAGTCAGCAGCCTGTCACGCTTACTGAGCGATGCGGTGACAAAGGCTCTCGTGCAGGGACAACCTTCCCCCAGACGTCACGTCACTGAGTGTCAGCCGCCATGTCTCTAACTGGTTTCTTTAAAAGAACTGCAAAAACCACAACCACACAAACACACCCAAGCATCGCCGTCTTACGTCCCAGGTGGACGGAAACGTGTGGACGAGGAGTAGCGTCCCCAGCAGATGGACGCGTGCCGGGAAGAACGGGAAGGACGTACCGTGTGGGCGCACTGTTGAGATGTCCCTGCTGTGAGTCAACGAGGGGACCCGAACCAGGGCCTCACGCTGCCAGGTGCCCAGGAGTCACCCCCCAACCCCGCCGCACCCGCCGCACGGCAGGCAAGCGTCTCAGGAGCGCATCTCGGGAAAGGCTTGGTGCCAGTTCCCTCTCTTCTTCCAGATCGCTTAGTTCCAAACACTTAGACTCACATGGTATGAAAAAGCTTCCAAGACAACCTGGAGGGAAAGATCACGTGACCGCGGAGGGTCCCGCTCAGGCCCGCGCACTTACAGCTGGGGGTCGCGGCTCCTGTAGATCTTGCCGTCCTGCCTGCTCAGGTACTGGTCGATCTCGTCCTCCACCACGCTGGGGGCGCCGCAGGCCTTCAGCCCCAGTGGGGCCGACGTCTCCATCTCCGACGAGGGGCCGGCGAGGCCCGAGGGGAACAGGAACAGCAGATCTCCATGTCTGTCGGGCGACACGCACAGGGCAGGGCCTGCCTCCCTTCCTCCCGCAGCGCGGGCCGCACGGCGGAGCGGCGCAGGCGGGAGGCCCTGGCGTCCGGCCGCCCCGAGAGCCCGCACAGCCAGGCTTCGGATTCTGAGCGCGCGGAGCTCGCCCTGCACGGCGCCCCCGCGCCCCCAGCAACCTCGAGGTCAGAGCGGCGCTCTGTAAGCGTGACTTCTCTCGCGGTCTCAACATACGTACTCGGCCTGTGGGCGGCATGCTCCCCTGCTCACGCTGGCTTGGCTCCCCCCTCTTTTTTGTTCACTCCTTACCGTCTACTATTCAGCACCCCCACATCTCATCCGCCTACTGCAGTCTTCCATTTCCTTCTCTGTGTTCACACTCACCCCCCCACACGTGTGCACAGACACGTATGTAACTGCTTGATACAAACGAGATTACCAAAGACGAACATTTTGCTTCCGCTTTTCTCACTCAGCAGTACCTCACCGAGATCCCTCCAAACACGGGGTGCGTCTGATCACCGCTCCTAAGGGCTGCGCCGCCCGGGGAGCCTGCCGCCGAGCTCACCCGTCACCGCCGCGCTGACGGCACGTGCACCGACAGGTGTCTGCCACCGCGCACAGCACTTGAGGAAAGACAGGCGGCCGCGTGGTGGCACAGGGCACAGGTGCAGGGGTGGCCCCGCGAGGAGGGTGTCGGAGGTTTCTAAACCCCTGAAGTTACGCTGTCCGGAGAGGCTGCACCGGTCACATTCCCAACAGCAGAGTCTGCCTCGTTTCCCAAGTAAGTGAAGCTCTGTCTTTGCCCACTGACACTGCGGACTCGCTCAGCCCAGCCCCGGGCCCGAGGCGCGAGACGTGCCCACTCACACGCGGTGTCCAGACGCGGCGAGGGCTCCCGCGCGCAGAGGGCCTGCAGCACGAAGATCAGCCCCGGTCGTAAAGAGCTGCGGCATTACGTGGGGTAACCCCCAAACTGCGCAAGACGGAGGGGACAGCCCGCCGCACCCCTGACCCCACAGACGAGTGAGGAGGGGCGGCGGGCTTCGAGCACGCACGCCAGGGACACAGGCCCCTAACCCAGCGGTGAGACAGCTGCCAACCTCCAGCTAGAGGCCTCTGTTTCTAGCAAGGGGCCGGACGTCCCTACACACCCCCAGCTGCGGAGCACTCGGCGCGGCCGCTGCTTCAGCTCTGACAGGCCTGCTCCGGCACCAGCGCGGGGCTCTGGGCACAGCACGGACTCCCCCAGGGTCTCGACGGCCCACAGGAGCTCAAACAAGAACAGTGAGAGAACCTGCACGACAGGAGCCCCGAGCTCTCTGGGCAGCAGGAGGCGAGGCCTCAAGCTGCCTGCCCGGAGCAGGCTCCCCAGCCTGAAAGGTCACATGAAGCCAGACGTCTCAACAGCTGGAAGAAACCACCAGCTGAAGACAGGAACCAAGGAGGAATCCTGTCTCCCTCCTCCCACTATGCTGTGGTCACTCTGAGAGTCTGAAACCAAAGTCTGTTCTGCCGCACGCACCTGGGGATGGGGGGGACTAGGGGTCCCACCTGGCTCAGGAAGCCCAGAGACAGAAATTAACTCGATGGTCTGCCAGGTGCACGAGCCCCCTTGTCCCAACGAAAGCAAGTGCAGGCCTCCCTCCACCGAAAAGCCACTCTCTCCCTGCAGCCCTCCAGGACTCGCCAAGACCAGGCTCGATCAATCCCAAGCAGGAGAGAACCCGGCCTCCACGCACACAAGCGGGCAGAGACAACAGTACCAGAAGTAGAGGACCGAGGACTTCAGATGGGGAATCACCCGATTTGGAATACAAACTGCCACGGACTGTTCACCGGAAATGGGATGGAAAAAGCACGAGCAGCAAGAGGCCCCCAAATGACATGGGCTTCTGGGAAGCAGAGTAGCAGGGGCCATAGATCTGAGAAATATTCCCGAATTCCCCCCATAAAGGCAGGCCAGACAAACGTGGACAGCTCCAACAACAGTGCACCCCAATTCTGCACGGGGGAGTCAGACGACAGACACCCCAGGACGCGAGAGGGAAGCATCGAGCGTGTGACAGGCTGAGGCAGAGCCCCCGGGGAGCCCAGCACTCCTCACCAGAAGCCCAGGGGCTGGTGGGAGGTCAGCGCGGCCCCCACGAATGCACGTTGCTAACAGTTGCCTCTGAAATCAAATCGAGTATTTAAAAAGTGCAAAATGTAATCACTGAAATAAAAAAGAGAACTGGGGAGAAGGGACATTTAAAGAGATAATGGCGGGGCGCCTGGGTGGCTCAGTTGGTTAAACATCCGACTTCGGCTCAGGTCAGATCTCATGTTCGTGGGTTCGAGCCCCGCGTCAGGCTCTGTGCTGACACCTAGCTCAGAGCCTGGAGCCTGCTTCCAGTTCTGTGTCTCCTTCTCTCTCTGCCCCTCCCCCTCTCATGCTCTGTCTCTCTCTGTATCAAAAATAAAT